>SZWC01007185.1:100532-128399 GCA_023375785.1 Penium margaritaceum | reverse complement strand
GGGCGCGTAGGAAGGGAGTTGGGGGAGGGAGATCCAAATCACAAAAGTGTATGAGACAAGTGTATGACGGAGTGCATTAATTAACAGGCAATACTACATTGAAATGATATATTTATCTACATGATAACCTATTACTTATATGAAGTTTCTACCCCTTGCACACAAGTGTACCTTTGTATGTCACTGTCATACCAAGTTTTGTTCACTTCCTCATACAATCATCTCATACACGTTTCACTTGAGGGAGGGGAGGGGGTCAGGGGAGGGGGGATCCAGACAAAAAAGTGTACGAGGCAAGTTTATGAAGGAGAGATTCACTTAACAAGTGACGTTACAAGCATGAATCACAAAGAATGCACCTAAACAAAATCATGAAAGCAACCGTATGAAATCATCTCAAAGCAAGCACCTTGAAGCATGCATCTAAACGCATGCATCAGAAAGAATGCACCGTAAACAAATCATAAAAGCATGAATATGAAAGCATATGAAAGCATGCATCTTGAAGCATGGATCTCAAAGCATGCATCACAAAGCATGCATCTGAAATAAATCATGAAAGCATGCACAAGAAAGAATTTCAAAGCATGTACCTTGAAGCATGCATTTCAAAGCATACATCACAAAGCATGCATCTAAAAAAATTCATGTGAGCATCCATATGAAATTATCTCAAAGCATGCATCTTGAAGCATGCATCTCAAAGCATGCATCACAAAGCATGCATCTGAAAAGAATAATGAAATCATTCACATGAAAGCATCTCAAAGCATGCATCTTGAAGCATGCATCTCAAAGAATGCACCTAAAAAAAATCATAAAAGCATGCACATGAAAGAATCTCAAAGCATGCATCTTGAAGCATGCATCTAAAATCATGCATCTGAAAGCATGAATAGATTAAAAAAACACAAAAGCATCCATATTAAAGCATCTCAAAGCATGCACCTTGAAGCATGCATCTCAAAGCATGCATCACAAAGCCTGCATCTCCAAAAAATCATGTAAGAATCCATGTGAGAGTATTTCAAAGTATGAATCTTGAAGCATGCATCTCAAAGCATGCCTCCAAAGCATACATCTGAAAAAAATCATGAAAGAATCCATATGAAAGCATCTCATAGCATGCATCTCAAAGTATGCATAAAAAAGCATGCATCTCAAACAAATCATCAAAAGCATCCATATGAAAGCATCTCACAGCATGCATCGTGAATCATTCATCTCAAAGAATGCATCACAAAGCAGGCATCTGAAAAAAATCATGAAAGCATGAACATGAAAGCACCTTAAAGCATGTATCTTGAAGCATGCATCTCAAAGCGTTCATCACAAAGCATGCATCTAAAACAAATTATGAAAGCATCGGTATGAAAGCATCTTAAAGCATGCATACTACAGCATGCATATCAAAGAATGCATCACAAAGCATGCACCTAAAAAAATCATGAAAGCATCCATATGAAAGAATCTCAAATAATGCATCATGACGCATGCATCTCAAAGCATGCATCATAAAGCATGTACCTGAAAACAATCATGCAATCACGCACATGAAAGCATCTCAAATCATGCATCTTGAAGTATGGATCTCAAAGCATGCATCACAAAGCACGCATCTGAAGTAAATCATGATAGAATGCACATGAAAGCATGTCAAAGCATGGATCTTGAAGCATGCATCGGAAAGCATGCATCATAAAGCATGCATCTCAAAAAAATCACAAAAGCATGCACATGAAATCATCTCAAAGCATGCATCTTGAAGCATGCATCTTAAAGAATGCCTCACAATACATGCATCTCAAACAAATCATGAAAGCAACCATAAGGAAGTACCTCAAAGCATGCACCTTGAAGCATGAATATCAAAGCATGCATCACAAAGAATGCATCTTAAACAAGTCATGAAAGCATGCACATGAAAGAATCTCAAAACATGCATCTAGAAGCATGGATCTCAAAGCATGCATAAAAAAGCATGCATCTGAAATAAAAAATCAAAACATGCACATGAAAGCATCTCAAAGCATGACATGTGAAGCATGCATCTCAAATAATGCATCATAAAGCATGCATCTAATAAAAATCATGTAAGCATCCAATTCAAAGTATCTCAAAGCATGCATCTTGAAGCATGCATCTCAACGCATGCATGACGAAGCAAGCATCTGAATAAAATAATGAAAGCATCCATATGAAAGCATCTCAAAGCATGCATCTTGAAGCATGAATGTCAAAGGATGCGTCCCAAAGCATGCAACTTAAAGAAATCATGAAAGCATCCATATGAAAGCATTTCAAAGCATGCATCTTAAAGCATACATCTGAAAGAATGCATCACCAATCATGCATCTGAAAAAAATCATGAAAGCATGCACATAAAAGAAACTCAAAGCATGTATCTTGAATCATGCATCTCAAAGCATGCATCACAAAGCATGTACCTGCAAAAAATCATGAAAGCTTCCGTATGAAAGCATCTAAAAAAATGCATCTTGAAGCATGCATCTCAAAGCGTGCATCAAAAAGCATGCGTCTCAAAACAATCATAAAATCATGCACATGAAAGCATCTCAAAGCATGCATCTTGAAGCATGCATCTCAAAGCATGCCTAACAACACATGCATCGGAAAAAAAACTATGAAACCATGCACATGAAACCATGTAAAAGCATGAATCTTGAAGCATGCATGTCAAAGCATGCATCACAAATCAAGAATCTGTATTGATTCATGAAATACTGCACATGAAAGCATCTCAACGCATGCATCTTGAAGCATGGATCTCAAATCATGCATCACACAGCATGCATCTGAAATAAATGATCAAGGTATGCACATGACAAAATCTAAAAGAATGCATCTTGAAGCATAAACATAAAAGCATGCATCTCAAATTATGCCCAAAAAAAAAACATAAAAGCATCCATGTGAATGCATCTAAAGGCATGCATCTTGAAGCATGCATCTCAAAACATGTATCACAAAGCATGCGTCTGGAAAAAATCACAAAAGCATGCACATGAAATCATTTCAAAGCATGAATCTTGAAGCATGCATATCAAAGCATGCATCACAAAGAATGCACCTAAAAAAATTCATGAAAGCAACCATATGAAATCATCTCAAAGCAAGCACCTTGAAGCATGCATCTAAACACATGCATCCCAAAGAATGCACCGAAAAAAAATCATAAAAGCATGAATATGAAAGCATATGAAAGCATGCATCTTGAAGCATGGATCTCAAAGCATGCATCACAAAGCATGCATCTGAAATAAATCATGAAAGCATGCACAAGAAAGAATTTCAAAGCATGTACCTTGAAGCATGCATTTCAAAGCATACAGCACAAAGCATGCATTTCAAAAAACATTATGAAAGCATCCATATGAATGTATCTCAAAGCATGCATCTTGAAGCATGCATCTCTAAGCATGCATCACAAAGCATGCATCTGAAGAAAACAATGAAATAATTCATATGAAATCATCTCAAAACATGCATCTTGAAGCATGTATCTCAAATCATGCATCACAAAGCATGCATTCCAAAAAAATTATGAAAGAACCCACATGAAAGCATCTCAAAGCATTCATCTTGAACCATTCATCTCAAAGCATGCATCACAAAGCATGCATCTTGAAGCATGGATCTAAACGCATGCATCATAAAACATGCATGTGAAATAAAACATGAAAGAATGCACATGAAAGAATCTCAAAGCATGCATCTTGAAGCATGCATCTCAAAGCATGCATAAAAAATCATGCATCTGAAACAAATCACAAAAGCATGCACATGAAAGAATCTCAAAGCATGCATCTCGAAGCATGCATCTCAAAGCATGCATCGCAAAGCATGCATCTAAGAACAAATCATGAAAGAAACCGTATGAAAGCATCTCAAAGCATGCACCTTGAAGCATGCCTCTAAAAGCATGCATCACAAAGAATGCACCTGAAAAAATCAGAAAATCATGCACATGAAAGCATCTCAAAGCATGCATCTTGTAGCATGGATCTCAAAGCATGCATCACAAAGAATGCATCTCAGAAAATTCATGTAAGCATCCATGTGAAATCATCTCAAAGCATGCATCTTGAAGCATGCATTTCAAAGCATGCATTTCAAAGCATGCATGTAAAAAAAAACATGTAAGCATCCATATGAAAGCATCTCCAAGCATGAATCTTGAAGTTTGCATCATGAAAGCATGCACATGAAAGAATTTCAAAGCATGCACCTTGAAGAATGCATTTCAAAGCATGCATCACAAAATATGCATGTCAAGAAGTTCATGTAAGCATCCATATGAAAGTATCACAAATCATGAATCTTGAATTTTGCATCTCAAAGCATGCATCACAAAGCATGCATCTGAAGAAAATCATGAAATCATCCATATGATAGCATCTCAATGCATGCATCTTGAAACATGCATCTCAAATCATGCATCACAAAGCATGCATCTAAGAAGAACATGAAAGCTTCCATATGAAAGTATCTCAAAGCATGCATCTTGAAGCATTCATCTCAAAGCATGCATCACAAAGCATGCCTCTGAAATAAATCATAAAATCATCCATATAGAAGCATCTTGAATCATATATCTTGAATCATGCAATTAAAATCAAGTATCACAAAGAATGCATCTCAAATAAATCATAAAAGTATCCATATAAAGGCATCTTAAAGCATGCCTCTGAAAGCATGCATCTCAAAGCATGCATCACAAAGCATGCATGTAAAACAAATAAGGAAATCATGCAAATGAAAGTATCTCAAAGCCTGTATCTTGACGCATGCATCTCAAAGCATGCATCACAAAGAATGCATCTAAAAAAATTCATGAAAGCATCCATATGATTCCTCTCAAAGCATGCATCTTGAAGCATGCATCACAAAGCATGCATAAAAACAAAATCATGAAAGGATCGATATAAAAGCATCTCAAAGCATGCATAAAAAACCGTGCACCTGGAAAAAATCATGAAAGCATGCAGACCAAAGCATCTCAAAGCATGCATCTTCAAGCATGCATCTCAAACCATGCATCACAAAGCACGCATCTGAAATGAATCATGAATTCATGCATTTAAAAGCATCTCAAAGCATTCATCTTGAAGAATGCGTCTCAAAACATGCATCCCAAAGCATGCATGTAAAAAAAAAACAAATCAATGAAAGCATCCATATAAAAGCATCTCAAAGCATGCATCTTAAAGCATGTGTCACAAAGCATGAATCTGGAAAAAAAATCATGAAATCATGCACATGAAAGCATCTCAAAGAACGCATCTTCAAGCATACATCTCAAAGCATCCATCACAAGGCATGCATCTAAAAACAAATCATGTAAGCATTTACATGAAAGCATCTCAAAGCATGTATTGCAAAGCATGCATCACAAAGCATGCACCTGAATAAAATCATGAAAGAATGCACATGCAAACATCTCAAAGCATGCATATTGAATCATGCATCTCAAATCATGCATCACAAAGCATGCACCTAAAACAAATCATAAAAGCATGCACTTGAAAGCATCTAGAAGCATGCATCTCAAGAACATCATCACAGAATATATATGACACGTCTCAAAGCATGCATCTTGAAGCATGCATCTCAAAACATCCATCACAAAGCATGCATCTTAAAAAAATCATTAAATCATGCAAATGAAAGCATGTCAAAGCATGCATCTCAAAGCATGCATCACAAAGCATGTATTGGAAACAATCATAAAGCATTAACATGAAAGCATCTCAAAGCATGCATCTTGTAGCATGCATTTCAAAACATGCATCACAAAGCATGCACCTGAAATAAACCATGAAAGAATGCACATGAGAGCATCTCAAAGCATGCATCGCAAAGCATGCATCTGAGAAAAAACATGAAAGCATCCATATGAAAGCATTTCAAAGCATGCATCTTGAAGCATGCGTCACAAAGCATGCATCTTAAAAAGATCATGAAATCATGCACATGAAAGCATATCAAAGCATCTATCTTGAAGCATGTATCTCAAAGCATGCATCATGAGGCATGCATCTAAGAAAAACCATGTAAGCATCCATAAAAATGCATCTTAAAGCATGCGCCTTGAAACATGCATCTAAAAGCATGCATCACAAAGAATGCATCTAAAAAAATTCATGAAATAATCTCAAAGTATGCCTCTTGAAGAATGTATCTCAAAGCATGCATCACAAACTATGCATCTGAAAAACGTAATGAAAGCATGCACATAAAAGCATCTCAAAGCATGTATCTTGAGGCATGCATCTCAAAACATGCATCACAAAGCATGCAACTAAAATAAATCATGAAAGCAGCCATATGCAAGCATCTCAAAGCATGCATATTGAAGCATGCATCTCAAAGCATGCATCACAAAGCATGCATCTGAAAAACTTTATGAAAGCATCCATATGAAAGCTTCTCAAAGCATGCATCTTGAAGCATGCATCTCAAAGCATGCATCACAAAGAATGCACCTGAAAAACAATCATGAAAGCATGCAGATAAAAGCATCTCAAAGCATACATCTCGAAGCATGGATGTCAAAGCATGAATCACAAAGCATGCATCTGAAATAAATCATGAAAGTATGCACATTAAAGCATCTCAAAGCATGCATCTTGAAGCAGGCATCTCAAAACATGCATCTCAAAGCATGCATTAAAAATACACATAAAAGCATCAATATGAAGGAATCTCAAAGCATGCATCTTGAAGCATGCATCACAAAGCATAGATCTAAAACAAACTGTGAAAGCATGCACATAGTAGCATCTCAAAGCATGCATCTTGACGGATGCAATTCAAAGCATGCACCACAAATCATGCATCTCAAAGTAATCATGTGAGCATCCATATGGAAGCATCTCAAAGCATGCACATTGAAGCATGCATGTCAAAGCATGCATGACAAAGCATGCACCTGAAACAAATTATGAAATCATGCACATGAAAGCATCTCAAAGCATGCATCTTGAAGCATGGATCTAAAAGCATGCATCATAAACCATGAAAATGAAATAAGGCATGAAAGCATGCACATGAAAGCATCTAAAAGCATGCATAGTGAAGCAGGAATATCAAAGCATGCATCACAAAGCATGCATCTCAAAAAGATCATGTTAGCATCCATATGAAAGCATCTCAAAGCATGCATCTTCAAGCATGCATCTCAAAGCATGCATCACAAAGCATGCATATGAAATAAATAATGAAAGCATCCATATATAAGCATCTCAAAGCATGCATCTTAAAGCATGCATCTCAAAGCATGCATCACAAAGCATGCATCTCAAAAAGTTAATGAAAGCATCCATATGGAAGCAACTCAAAGCATGCATCTTGAAGCATGCATCTCAAAGCATGCATCACAAAGCATGCATCTCAAAGCATGCATCACAAAGCATGCATCTGAAGAAAACTTATGAAACCATGCACATGAAAGCATCTCTAGGAATGTATCTTGAAGCATGCATCTCAAAGCATGCGTCAAAAAGCATGCATCTAAAGAAAATCATGACAGCATCCATATGAAAGCATCTTAAAGCACGTATCTTGAAGCATGCACCTCAAAGGATGCATCACAAAGCATGCATCTGAAAAAATCATGAAAGTATCGATGTAGAAGCATCTCAAAGCATGCATCTTGAAGCATGCATCTCAAAGCGTGCATAAAAAATCATGCACCTGAAAACAATCATGAAAGCATGCACATAAAATCATCTCAAAGCATGCATCTTGAAGCATTCATCTCAAAGCATGCATCACAAAGCATGCATCTGAAAAAAACCATGAAATCATGCACATGAAAGCATCTCAAAGAATGCATCTCAAATCATGCATCTCAAAGCATGCATTTCAAAACATGTATCTCAATGAAATCATGAAAGCATCCATATGAAAGGATGTCAAAGCATGCATCTTGAAGCATGCATCTCAGAGCATGCATCACGAAGCATGCACCTGAAAAAAATCTTGAAATCATGCACATGCAAGCATCTCAAGGCGTGAATCTCGAAGCATGGATTTCAAATCATGCATCTCAAAGGATGCATCAAAAACAGATCATGAAGGCATGCACACGTAAGCATCTCAAAGCATGCATCTTGAAACATGCATCACAAAGCATGCATCTAAAAAACATTATGAAAGCATCCATATGAAAGTATCTCGAAGCATGCATCTTGAATCATGCATCTCAAAGCATGCATCACAAAGCATGCATGTGAAACAAATCATGAACGAATCCATGTAAAATCATCTTGAAGCACGCATCTTCAAGCATGCATCTCAAAGCATGCATCACAAAGAATGAATTTCAAAACAATCATGAAAGCATCCATATGAACGCATCTAAAAGCACGCATCTTGAAGCATGCATCTCAAAGCATGCGTCTCAAAGCATGCATCTAAAAAGAGCATTGAAACATCCATATGAAAGAGTCTCAAAGCATGCATCTTAAAGCATGAATCACAGAGCATGGATCTGAAACAAATCGTGAAAACATGCACATGAAAGGATCTCAAAGCATGCATCTTGAAGAATGCATCTCAAAGCATGCATCACAAAGCATGCATCTCAAAAAAATCATGTAACCATCCATATGAAAGCATCTAAAAGCATGCAAATTGAAGCATGCATCTCAAAGAATACATCACAAAGCATGCACCTAAAAAATATAATGAAAGCAATGACATCAAAGCATCGCAAAGCATGCATCTTGAAGCATGGATCTAAAAGAATACATCACAAAGCATGCATCGGAAACAAATCATGAAATCATGCACATGAAAGCATCTCAAAGCATGCATCTTAAAGCATGAATCTCAAAACATGCATCACAAATCATGTATCTGAATAAAATCATGGAAGCATCCATTTGAAAGTATCTCAAAGCATGCATCTTAAGAAAATTATGGAAGTAACCATATGAAAGCATCTCGGAGCATGCCGCTTGAAGCATGCATCTCAAATCATGCATCACAAAGCATGCATGTCAAAAAAATCATGAAATCATCCATATGATAGCATCTCAAAGCATGCATCTTGATGCATGTATCTCAAAGCATGCATCCCAAAGCATGCATCTGAAAAAAATCATGAAAGCATGCACATGAAAGCCTCTCAAAGCATGTATCTTGAAACATGCATCTCAAAGCATGCACCACAAAGCATGCATCTAGAACAAAATCATGAAAGCACCATTTGAAAGGATCTCAAATCGTGCATCTTGAAGAATGCATCTTAAAGCATGCATCACGAAGCATGCATCTGAAACAAATCATGAAATAATTCACATGAAAGCATATCAAAGCATGCATCTTAAAGCATGCATATCAAAGCATCCATCTCAAAGCAAGCATCTTATGAAAATCATGAAAGCATGCATGTGAAAGTATCTCAAAGCATGCATCTTGAAGCATGCATCTCAACACATGCATCATAAAGCATGCATTTAAAAAAAATCATGAAAGAATCAATGTGAAAGCATCTCAAAGCATGCAACTTGAAGCATGCATCTCAAATACTTCATCTCAAAGCATTCATCTCAAGGCATGCGTCTCAAAACAATCATGAAAGCATGTACATGAAAGCATCTCAAAGGAAGCACCTTGAAGCTTGCATCTCAAAGCATGCATCACAAAGCATATATCTGAAAAAAACCATGAAATCATGCAAATGAAAGCATCTCAAAGCATGCATCTTGAAGCATGCATCTCAAAGCATGCATAAAAAAGCATGCATCTGGAAAAAAAATCATGTACATAAAAGCATTTCAAAGCATGCATCTTGAAGTATGCATCTCAAAGCATGCACCTCAAAATAACCATGAAAGCATTTGTATTAAAGCATCTCAATGCATGCATGTTGAAGCATGCATCTCAAAGCATGCATCACAAAGCATAGATCTAAAAGAAATCATGATAGCATCCATATCAAAGCATCTCAAAGCATGCATCTCAAAGCATGCATTTCAAAGCATGCATTTCAGAAAAATCATGAAAGCATGCATGTGAAAGAATCTCAAAGCATGAATCTCAAAGTTTTCATCTCAAGGCATGCATCACAAAGCATGCATCTCAAAAGCATCACGAGCGCATCCATGTGAAAGCACCTCAAAGCATGCATCACAGAGCATGCGTCCCAAAAGAAATCATGCATGCATCCATATGAAAGCATCTCAAAGCATGCATTTTGAAGCATGCATCTTAAAACATGCATCTCGAAGCATGCATCTGAGAAACAATTGAAAGCATGCACATGAAAGCAAGCATCTCAAAGCATGCATCTCGAAGCATGCATAAGAAAAAAACCATGAAATCATGAAAGCATGCATATGAAATTCCTTTATTCTCGCCCTCATGTAATTCATGTTCCTTGGCTGCCCACAAACAGCTTAGTGTTGCATGTGGTCGTTATTGTGTTTGTTATAAGACGCTAGGAAGATCAAACACTGACGCTGCCTCTGTCTGTAACGTACACACTTATGATTGGTTAACTTTTTGTTGAAGTCACCTTCCTGGCTGTGGAGAAGGCGGTTAACTGTGCGGTTGTACATACCCGACAACCTTATTACACGTGGCCAATATGCGGCCACCAAGACTTATGTTTTCTCCTGCAAAATCACTTTCATGGTACGGTTTGACTAGCAAACCACATAACAAGCATGTTTATTGTGCGTAGCATGGAGCAACGATGCCACAAACATCCAACAACATCGTTGGAGGCATTAGTTAACTTTAGTTTCAGTAAACGCCTGTGATTGGTGGGAACGTTCTAGGAGCCGTGTTCCGGATGGCAGAGACGGCGGGTGACTGCGCCGTCGCTTTGCGAACGTGATCAAAGTTTCACTTTTGAACCAGCGTAGGCCTACATAGTCTAGGTATGAAACAAGGAACTTGGTGAAGTGTGGCGGATTGTGGGTGTACACATCAAAGTCATGCAAGGGCCGGCATTCTACAGCTCCCTGTCACAGAGATGGCTCGGAAGGCTACAAACATGCGGCCAGGCACATGTGCTTCAAATGACATAGGTGCGCCATTTGTTCGTTTTTCCAGACAGTGGTATTCTACGGTTATGAACGCATGTTGATCCAAGTCTACTGGTCAATGCAGATGCGTCACCTTGAGGCTAAAGATCCCTGATTTTGAGGGATTATTCTTTTGTGATGAGGTCAACAACACTTGGACACAGATCCCGGCCCTGAAGTTGTGCCCGCATTGTGAACCCAACATTGGCGGGTTTTTGGACAAACCATGTTGCCCACAATGCCCGCCAGACAGAGTTTTCCCTCGTGAGGCAATAGCGGCCGAGAGTCATGGAAATCATGCACCTGTAGGTAACGTAGCGGAGGACGTGAGAAGGGAGTCTCTGGAGGTGTCCGGTCAAGGAGCTGGTACTGGAAGCAATGGCCGTGCTTTCACACCTCTGGGAGGAAAGGCCACAGATTCAGCCAGGGAGACTGCTGAATGTGTCACCGGTGAGTCTGCAAATGGCAGCGATGGGAGTGTGAGCACCAATGGAGACCCAGCAATGCGTCTTTTCAACCCCAATGATAGACCTACGTCCTTTGTGGTGAGTGCACACCTTCCCTCGATTTCCACTCCCCTTGTTAGCAGGCGCATTTTGAATGGAAGCATTGTGTTGTGGCAGGAACATGGGCCAAGATTCCGTATGTACAACGGGGTACCCTTCTATGCCTTTGAGGAACGAGATCTGCAGCCAGGGAGAAAAGTTGTGTAACCTAAACCAAGCAAACCGATTTCTGGTGATCTATATGACGTGTTTGAATCTTCCATTGAGCTTGAGGAAACTGCAACCTTCATCACCAAGTTGAGTCCCTCATCAGCCTTGCTGCGTGACTTTGACCACGATCAACATATCACTTTGGTTGCTTGTTTTCCCGTCCCGAGTCCTCCTTCTCACTATGGTACGCCCGTTCATGTATGGATGCCTTGGGGAGGTGGCGTCTTGTGCAATTGCGCACATGCCAGTCACGGAGAACGGTGTGTCCATGTGAAATGGGCCGAGAGTCATCTCAGGAGACCATTGGCATAGGGAAGCTGGAGAGAGAACCCTGTTGTCTCTGTTCGTATTTCTCAGAATGAGAATCCTTCGCTTTCGATTCTGGATGAGAGGGCCAGCCGTCCTGGCGAAAGGGTGTTTGGCTTGATTTTGATGGAGGGTAAAAACCCTGGAACTTTCAGATGTTCTTGCGACAGAGGTGTTGGCAAGTGTGGAAATAATTTTGGGATCCTTCAGTCCCATGTAGAGGAAAGTCGGGAATGGCGTTTACCGGAAAATGTGGATGGTGGAGTTCAGAGTAATCAACCTTTACACTTAGAAACTCATATTCCAGTGTGTACATTTTGTAAAGTGGAATGCCCTTGAGTGATGGCAGAACACGGCNTCATCCACTGTTTGCACCCAAGCCGAACAAACAACTCTGCATACGCAGAAGAGCTTGCACAACTGGTGGCCTCCAATGACTTCAAGTTGAGCGCTCCATCCCCAAAAGAGTGCAATTGCCCCTTCAGACACCAGTGGAAGACGGTGAGTGCTCTAAAGCTATCGTATACTGTCTTGGACAATGGGATGAAGGACCGTCATGCTAAACTTGGTTAAAAATGTTGTGCAAAAATCTAAAAGGATGAAGTTATAAGACAACATAAGAGAATCCAGAGTCTTAAGTAACGAAGCAAGTGTGAACATGTGCCCTTCCTTGCAATGATGAAGAACCGATAGGAATACATGATAAACGTGATACAATGTGATGTAGGTTGAGGTCGGCTACTTGCGGACAAGCAGCTGTGCATGCACATTTTTCCTTTATGGTCTACAAGTCCGCATGTTTGCATACTCCTCTGCATTGGCATTCGCACACAAGGCAATGCTTTGGGTTTTGGCTGTTGGCATGCAATTCGATAACTTTGACCACAATCCATGCGGCACTTGAATTTTACTCAAGGTCCACCAGGGTTGTTACAGTTATTTGCCGGACCCTTCTTGCCAATGGAATGCAGGCATTTGTGAGGCTGATTGACATGGAGGGATTGGGAACATGTTGCAGTTGTTCCGGTGAGGTTCTGGACATGATCGTGTGTGATGGCACAGCCTTCATCAACAGACACCGTGAAAACGTTGAGAGACCACTCCACACAAATTCCGTTGCTAGACAGACTATCCGGAGTAAGAGAGTCCCTCAGATAATAGTGACCAACCGGCAAGATAGAGTGTGGCTCGACCGCGTTGGTCACCAAAAAGGGCAAAAGGATGTCATCCTGGAAATTCATTTGACCATGCTTCTGCAAAGCTTGCGCAGCTTTGGGGCCCCAGATGTTGCTGCTATGGTCAATGATGTTAAGGGTGCAAACGTCGACCCTGGAGTGGAGAACGGTGCTGTTGTGAGTTCCTTCCTGGTGTTGTCTGTCTCTTTGGCTTCTGTGTGTCAAATATATTGCTGAGTGAGTATTTGACATGACTTTGTGCAGTTCTATACTACTGGAGCGCCATACGACAATCTTGTTAACTCCCTAGGTGCATGGGGAATCAAAATTTGTTTGTTGTACAGCGAAGGTCTAGACAACCTCCAAGAGCTGCTCATCAACCCCGTCATGATGACTCTGCAACGGTGGCAATGAGTAGTTGACCATATGCCTATTGTGGCTAAGGTTGTCGGTAGGCATATTGGTCCAGTGTTGTTGAAGTACAAGGAGGATATGGATGGATCATGTTGGATTGAGGCCAGAAACAGTTTTCCAGCAGCAACGAGAAGAGTTCTATCAACTCTTGTGGCCCGCTATGCAAATTTTGTGATGAATGTGAGTATTGTGCCGTTCTATTCCTGATTTCATGTTTTTGTGTTTGCCTCCGATGAAACAAGCAGAATACCACTGTTTTGCAGGATATGGAGATTCCTGGAGTTCATGTTCCAGTGCTACCAATTGCAACAGCGTGCTACCCAAAGTGGAGTCTGACAAAAATGTGGCCCTTGTTTGTAGACCTTGAGCGGGAAAATGGCAAGAGCATAAATGCTCAAAATGATGCAAAGTGTGCTGATGAAAATCCTGATCGCCTCACCTAGCATGCAATAGCAGGTATCTTCACAATTGTCTGCCCTCACCTTGTAATTCATGGATTTTATGTGATGTTTGGAGGTGAATCTTTAAGTGACGTTTTTACCACACTCTTGACAAGGTTCAGCATTGGGGAAAGACCAAAGTACATTTTTCATGACAATTCCTGCAAACTGTATGCGTATGCTCTAAGGCGGCAGCCATCAGTGGTTGTGTCCACAAGATTTCTGTGTGACCGTTTTCACTACGGCCACCAAGAGTCTGCTAAACATGAGTGTTCTCCAGCATTCAGTCCTGATATGTACATCCATCTCTCAGGTATGCCTCCCGTTATCATGCTTGGCATCATGTAAACTCACGTTTGGGCACACCAATATGGTTGGGTTATCACTACCAGTGGCTGTACAGGTGCTAACACTTCAGCCAACGAGCAGGTGAACATGTTCATACGGCCTTTTTCACTCCAGAGCAACACATACAACATCAAAGATTTCATGGAGATTACCTTGTTTGTTTTTGCAAACTGTAACTTGTGGAAGAACAAGAACAAGATTTACGGGTATGTTCCTCACGTGGACCTCAAAGAAGCGGTCAATGCTCCTTGCAATCGCATTGCTCTCTCTGATGATGACCACCCAGTTTTGGAGATGGGTGACAAGGATGGAAATGATGTTGCGGAGATGCTGGGTAATTGTTTGAGATGATAACCCAGTGGCAAATGTCTTCAAACATATCCACTAGAACTGTGACTGAAATATTGGTGAGTGAGCATTTGACATGACTTTGTGCATTCATCCTGCTAAACACGTTAAACGTGTTTGTACAGATTGAAGTGTTCCGACATGTTCAACTTTGTTACAACATAAAACACTTCATGGACGTTGCCGCCATGCAATGTCTCTCTACAACAACGATGTCACGTCACAAACGAGGTAGAAACAAGCGCAGTAGGGTTACAATGTTACGCTATCGAGGCAGACGTTGTTTCTGAACCAGGACATGACCTCTAGAAAGGCGTGGAAGACATTCTTTCTGACTTTCAAGGTGTGTTCAAGGACCCATGACACGGCCTACCTCTGGCAGGGAAGGTGGGTCATACCATACCACTGGAGCCTGGAGCCAATCCGTTGTTTTGGGAAATGAATCGGCTCAGTCCGGCTGAGAGGAAGGAAGCAGAAACACAAACCAAGGAGTACCTATACATAGGGGGGATTGAGCCAAGCTCATCTCCCTTTGGCGTACCGGTCCTTTTCATGAGTAAGAAGGATGGAGGTCTGCACATGTGTGTGGATTATCGCGCATTGAACAAACTTACCGTGAAGAACCGTGATCCACTACCGCAAATTGAGGACCTTTGGTGATGAAGTCCCTGAGTAACAAGCTGGAATACTGAGTTGCGGACTCCGAGCCTGGATTTTGGCAAAGTCCCTCAATAGCAACTTGTACTTCTGATTTTTGGTGGATTATCTTCTAGAGAGACTCCGCAGTCCATCCGAGATCATTGGCCAGATGTACTTGTGTTACTCACTCTGGCAGATTTTCTTCTGGAAACCAAATTGCGACCAACTCCCCGACCCGTGGCACACATTCCAACTTTGAAAGCTCATATCTTCCTTGTGACTTGTCCAATTGCAGTGAATCAACGTCCATCAGATTTAGCAACTTGTCCACTTTTAGAGGCAACCATCTATTCTGGGTTTGGATCAATACTTGATCCGCTATATCCAACTGTGAGGATTCTCCTCTCTCTAGCGGCTCCTTGGCGCCTCTCAACGCTGCACTTCTTGCATGCAGAGGCACAATGTTTCAACACCCGAAAGAGGCCAGCAGCAAAGGGAGTGCCAGAGAACCTGGGAAAAGTGGAGTTATCAACTCCTGTGACACCAATGGGTGGAGCTGTAATAGGGATTTTCTGTGAATTCCTATCTGTGGATACTCTTACTTTGTGTCCAGCCAGGAGATAGGTAAGGCGTTGTTCTTTGGCTTCATTGTACGAGTATAGTGCTACAACAAAAGTTGTGGCGGTGGCTGTGATGGATATGAGAGTGCGAGAAAGTGACAAAAATAGGTTGCTCGATAAAAATCATCTGGCATGACAGTTGCATAGAGGATGTTTTACAGGTTCCAACGCACTTTACGGAACTCAATACGGTGTCTGTTTGAGTGAGATATGGATTTCCAAAGTTTGGAGATCATGTGTCAGGTTCAAGTGACGACCTGAGCACTTTGAGCTCAAAAGGCAGCAAGATTATTGGCCAGGACGGCTGAGAGCTACCTTCAAGGAGAAAAGGCGGCTGGAGGACCTCCAAGTGACTTCAAGGAAGGTGCAGACAACGATTGTTGGTTCGTCCAAGTGGTGTGAGACATAATTCTCTTGTGTAACAAGGTGACTGCCGCTCATCCCGAGTGTGCTAGAGGGTAGACTTTGACAGAGTGTATCTCAGTGCTCCCTAGGCCAAAAGAGGCATATAACGGCTTGTGAGAAAGCTGTGACAATGTACATTCTCACTCAAGAGTCGATTTAGACATTTGCGTACTCTGCAGAACTACATTCACTTCCGTAATTTCTGTCGGTGCAACCTGCAACCCCCTCTCACAAACAGTTGGTCCTGCCTAGGCGGCTCTTAGTGAGCCTGATCACCTCCCTGAGGGCTGCCCTAGTTTCCATCAGTGGTATCAGAGCTAGAACAAGGCTGTGTCTCATCCTTGAGGCATTCCTTGCACCCAGTTGTGTGAGAGAGACGTTTGTGGGCTGAACGTTGCACTACCATGACGACATCCGCTTCTGTGGTGGCCGGCGTCAACATCGCCAAGTTCGAAGGGAAGAACTTCTTCAACTGGAGCAACAACATAAAGATGGTGCTGATGGAGAAGGGTCTCTGGAGCAAGGTGGATGAGAAGGAGAAGGAACCAACAGAAACCTTCCTATCCCCTGTCGAGGCCCGTACCCACCGCGAGAAGCGTGACCACGCCCTCGCAACCATCTACCACCACCTCGCCGAACGACAGCAACTCCTCGTCTGTGGCATCCTCACGCCAAAGGAGGTTTGGAAAAAGCTTGAGTCCACTTATGCTTCCAAGTCAATTCTTATAAACATGCAACTGCGTCGTCGCTTTCACACTGTGAAGATGGATGAGTCCGGATCCATGATTGACTACATCAACATGGTGAAGTCTCTCTCTGACCAGCTTGCTGCGATTGAGGACACTGTCAAGGAGCGTGTGCTCATGCTAACCATCCTCTCTGGCCTTCCTAGCAAGTACACTCCTCTCATTGTTGCCCTAGACCAGCGTGGCGACAAGCTCTCCCTCAATGATGTGGAGGAGAGCCTGCTGTTTGAGGAGGAGCGGCGCAAGGGAGAGGAGGGCGAAAGCGGACTGGACGTCACTCTCATCACCAACTTTGGTCATGGGGGCGGTGCTACATCAACCAGGAGCAACGGCGGAGGAGGGAAGAAGAAGGGGAACTGCCACTACNTCCTAGCAGCTACACTCCTCTCATTGTTGCCCTGGACCAGCGTGGCGACAAGCTCTCCCTCAATGATGTGGAGGAGAGCCTGCTGTTTGAGGAGGAGCGGCGCAAGGGAGAGGAGGGCGAAAGCGGACTGGACGTCACTCTCATCACCAACTTCGGTCATGGGGGCGGTGCTACATCAACCAGGAGCAACGGCGGAGGAGGGAAGAAGAAGGGGAACTTCCACTACTGCAAAAATCCAGGCCATTGGGCGTGCGAAAGCCGGAAGAAGAAGGCAGACCTTGCGGCTGGAGTGGGAGCGGGAAAACAGTCCAACGCTTCTGCCAACGCTGCAAATTGGGAGAGTGGATTCGTGACAACGATCCAAGTCCTGCACGTCTCCGACATCACCGCCCTGTTCTGGATCATCGACTCGGGAGCCACGCGGCACATGACGTGTCGCTGGGAGTGGTTTGTTGTCTACACCGTCATTGAGCCTCGTCGGGTGTACATGGGGGACAACCATGTGCAAATGGTGGTCGGGGAGGGTGAGATTGTGTTTTGTGCTTCCATTGAGGGTAAGCACGTGAAACGTCGTGTGAAGGGGGTGCTCCATGTTCCGGGCCTGGCAACTAACCTCCTTTCTGTCTCATCTCTCATCTCCGAAGGCATGTAGGTTTGCTTTGAGAATGGTGGCTGCACCATCTCTGGTCGTGCAGGCCGTGTGCTTGCAAAAGCGAACAAGGAGGAAGGTATTTACCGCCTCTACATGGCATCGGAGATGGAAGCCGACTCAGTGTTGGCGGCGAGAGAGGGAAAACACGACATCGGCCTGTGGCACCGCCGGCTCGGTCACCTCGCCTTTGGCGCCATCATCTCCATGCAGAAGATGGTCCGCGGCCTGGAGCTCAAGGGGGTGAAGCAGCCTAGTGCATCAACTTGTGAAAGCTGCATTGAAGGGAAGCAGGCCCACGCTCCTTTCACGGAGGAGGGGAATGGGGGGGCTGAGCTTCTCTCACTTGTTCACTCTGATTTGTGCGGTCCCATGCCATCACAATCCTTGTCCGGCAAGTTGTATTTTGTCACGTTCATTGATGAGAAGTCAAGGAAGACGTGGGTGTTGTTCCTGGCCGGAAAGGATGAGTGCTTTGATGCTTTCAAGGTGTAGATTGCTGCTGCACAGAATGAGAGTGGCAGGCGGTTGAAGGTGCTTTGCACCGATGGTGGAGGAGAGTACCTCTCCAACGACTTCCGCACCTTCCTCAAGTGTTGCAGGATCAAGCACAAGATCACCCCACCTGGAGCACCGCAGCTGAATGGCATGGCTGAACGCGCAAACCGCACGCTCATGGAGCGTGTTCGCATTATGCTCCAAGACGCGGGGCTCCCACTAACCTTTTCGGCGGAAGCGGTCAATACCGTCGTGTACCTGAAAAACTGAGTCCCTACGCGTGCCGTGCCACTGATGACACCGGAGGAGGCGTGCATAGGACGCAAGCCAACAGTGATGCACCTGAAAGTCTTCGGGTGTGGCGCATTCGTACACGTGCCTACCGGCAGCCGTAACAAGCTGGACACAAAGTCGGTGAAGGCTGCCTTCCTCGGCTACGACACCATGGGATACCGCCTCTACATCCTCGCCGCACGCAAGATCATCCGCAGCCGTGACGTGGTCTTCCAAGAGGAAGTGAAGGGCTGGACTTGGAGCCCTATGTCGGCAGTTTTGCTTGCTCCCGCACTTGTACCAGAAGTGGGAGAAGTACCGGTAGCGGAAGAGGGCGGTGTTGAAAATGGCGGTGACAGCGGCAACGACAAGGAGGTGGAGGGAGGTGAGAAGGAGAAGGAGCTGGCAGCGGAATCTGAAAAGGAGGAGCAGCAAAGCAACGCACAGCAGCTGCCACGATGGTCTGCACGCCTCAACAAAGGTGCAAAGGACAGTGGGGGCTGCTGAGGCGATCCGAGCGCCTCGTAGAAAAACAGAGGCCGCTGGAGGAGCTGGTGAACTTGTGCACCGTTCCACCACCAACGGAGTCATCTGACCTCGAGCTTCTCTTCCTCACAGTCACCGATGACCCAGCCACATTTGCTGAAGCCATGCATAGTGCCGAGGAGGCAGATTGGCATGGCGCAGCAGATGAGGAGTATGGTGCGCTCATGAAGAACTGCACCTGGACTCTCGAGGAGTCTCCACGTGGTAGCCGGGTGATCGGATGCCAGTGGATCTTTAGGCGCAAGCATGGTGCAGATGGTAAGATTCTCAGGTACAAAGCACGGCTGGTTGCAAAGGGGTATGCGCAGACTGAGGGTGTGGATTACAATGAGAAATTTGCACCTGTTGCTAAGTTCCCATCCATCCGAGCGATCCTCGCTCTTGCTGCTGCTATGGACTGGGAGGTGCACCAAACGGATGTGACGTGTGCATTTCTGAATGGTGACCTCGAGGAGGATGTGTACATGGAGCAGCCTGAGGGGTATGTTGTGGAAGGGAAGGAAGGTTTGGTGTGCAAGCTTGTGAAGGCCCTCTACGGCCTGAAGCAAGCCCCGCGAGCATGGTACCACAAGATGGATGAGCAGCTAGCTGGCCTTGGCTTTGTGCGCAGTGAAGCAGACCATGCTGTCTATGGGCGCACACAAGAGGCAAACTAGATCATCATCTTGCTCTATGTTGATGATCTGCTCATTGCATCTGACTCGAAGTCTCTTTTGGACGATGTGAAGCAGTCCCTTGCTGCCAGGTTTGACATGAAATACATGGGAGAGCTCAGTTACTACCTTGGCCTTCAGGTCAAGCACGACCGGCAGGAGCAGACTTTGGAACTGTCACAGAGCACGTACGTGAGCAACATCATCAAGCGCTTCAGCATGGCAGGAGTGCGCAGAGCAACAACACCATTGGAAGTGGGAGCAAAGCTGAGCATGACGGAGACTCCCTGCGGCATACAAGAGAGCAGCCGCATGGAAGGAGTGCTGTACCAAGCAGCTATTGGAAGCCTCATGTATGCAGCAGTCAGGACGCGCCTTAACATCAGCCAAGCAGTGAGAGTGTTAAGCAAGTTTTGCGCAAATCCGGGCATGCCGCATTGGGAGGCACGCGTGCTGCACTACCTCGACGGCAGCAGCAGCCTTTGCCTCACCTTCAACGGAAACAACAGTCCCATCCTCATCGGCTATAGTAAAGCAGATTGGGGAGGTGACCTGGACACAAGGAGGTCAACCAGTGGGTTTGTGTTTGTGCTCCGGGGAGGTGCAATCAATTGGAGGAGCAAGAAGCACGATTGCGTTGCCCTCTCCTCCACCAAAGCAGAGTACATCGCCCTCAGTGAAGCAGCAAAGGAAGCTGTGTGGCTGCGTGAGCTGCTAGCAAGCCTTGGACAGCAACAGATCATAGCCACCACCATCTACTGTGACAACATGAGTGCCATTGCTCTGACGAAGAACGCCGAGTTTCATGCCCGCACCAAGCACATCGACTTGCGGTACCACTTCGTCCGCGAGCTCGTGGCAAAGCAGGTGGTGCAGATCAAGTTCTGCCCTTCAAGCATGATGCTGGGGGACTTCCTGACCAGGCCGCTGGCAGCGCACTGCTTTCAGCAGCTGAGGGGACAGTGCAGACTTGTGTGATTTTTATTCTTGCAAAGTGGGAGAATGATGGATATGAGGGTGCGAGAAAGTGACAAAAATAGGTTGCTCGATAAAAAACATCTGGCATGAAATTTGCATAGAGGATGTTTCACAGGTTCGAACGCACTTTACGGAACTCGATACGGAGTCCGTTTCAATGAGATATGGATTTCCAAAGTTTGGAGATCATGGGTCGGGTTCAGGTGACGATCTGAGCATTTTGAGCTCAGAAGGCGGCGGGATCATTGGCCAGGACGGCTGAGAGCAGCCTTCAAGGAGAAAAGGCAGATAGAGGACCTCCAAAAGACTTCAAGGAAGGTGCAGACAACGATTGTTGGTCGTCCAAGTGGTGTGAGACATAATTCTCTTGTGTGACAAGGTGACTGCCGCTCATCCCGCTAGGCTAGGAGAGTGTGCTAGAGGGTAGACTTTGACAGAGTGTATCCTAGTGCTCCCTAGGGCAAATGAGGCATATAAGGGCTTGTTAGAAATCTGTGAAAATTAAATTTCTCACTCAAGAGTCGATTCAGACATTTGCGTCCTCTGCAAACCTACATTTGCTTCTGTAATTTCTGTCTGTGCAACCTGCAACCCTCTCTCACAAACAGTTGATCCTGCCTAGGCGGCTCTTAGTGAGCCTGATCACCTCCCTGAGGGCTGCCGTAGCTTCCATCAGGTTGAAGACCAGAAAGATGATGAAACTGCAGATTTGGTGCTTCAATTATCCACCCCATGGCAGTGGGCACGGCTTTTACGACAAAGGAAGCTTACGGTTTTCATAGTAGAGAGGGATCCGACAATGGAGATCCTGTCGTATCACTCACACCTAATATGAACACTAAGTAGAGGATGTGGTTCTAGAGGGTCTTCCTGTTGAGACTGTAACAATTGTCATGAATTATGTCATCTCCTTGGATGTTACACTGAACTTCGGACTCTATAAATGAATTGCTCTTCTTTTGTTTTTGAAAGGCCTATCTTGTTGGAAAATTTACAAGCTCCATAGAACATGATGAGCAGTGTTGTCGGCCTTCACGAGCCCAGGTGGAGTGTTCAACGCCCTCACCAGGACATGAAAGGATGAGGTCATAGCAGCTACCTTTCACAACCCCCTCATATACTTCCAAACACAACCCAATCTGTCTCGACGTCAAGTGCATTAGAGCGAATACTTGAGTGGATTCTTGTTCACGTGGCACCATCGGCCCGGTCGAATCAACGTGGCAGACGCTTTGAGCCGGACCCTTGTTTGTGTGGCAATCATGGTGGGAAGTAAGAACTCGTCGGAGCGTAACTTTGCCACTTTGGCAAAGGCAACAACTGAACATGTAAACCCGCTCTGTCCAGCCCCAAGACCACTAATGAAAGTACGCCCTTTCAAAAACTGGATTGGAATGGGCTACACCAATCGATCCATGGTTTCAAGATTCACAAAACATTGAGCAACATGGCCTCATTGAAGTAGAAGGCCTCTGCAAGCATGGTGATCAATTTGTGGTTCTTCAAATGGACAGACTACGTGAGTCGGTACTGTTCGAGTTTCATAACCCTCCAACAGTCGGACACATGAGTCCAAAAAAAGCTACGTGCTCGCCGAGCTTTAATGGTGTTCCAGAAGGAGTAATGACGTATGGAGATACTGTGCGGTTTGTGACCTTTGCCTCCAAAACAAAGCAAACAACAAGGCACTAGGGGGGTTACTCCAGCCCCTAGAGCTACCAAACGCTCCATGGGAGTCTATGGCCATGGATTTCATGACCAATCTTCCAGAAACAACAAAGGATCATGATGCCATCTTAGTGGTGATCGACCAAGGGGTCTTCATTTGTATTCTTGGCTTTGTTTTGTGCAAGTTCTGAGTCTAGGCTTGAGCTTTCTGGTCGCCTCACGTTATATTTGTAGGAGTTGGACAGAGTTGTGAGAGTCACATTTTGCAAAGAGGATAACACAGTTTTGCATTATTTCTCGGACATCATAAGGTGTAGAGCTATTCGGAAGCTTCCTAATGCACCAAACTCTGCATGGTGCACTTCATGCCAACATTGTCATGGGTCACTGCAGAGGAAACAGCACGCCTCTTCTATGATGGCATCGTAAAGTACAATGGTATCCCATTGAACATCGTCTAAGACCGTGACCCTTGATTTGCAAGCTGCTTTTGGCAGGCACTCAATGAGCGACAAGGGACATGACAGGAGATGTCAACTGCTTTCTAGCCGCAAATTGATGGTCGGGCAGAAGGAATGCATATCACATTAGAAGAAATGCTACGCATGAACATAGACGCATCAATGGAGGATTGGGATGACTTCCTTGCTCTTGCAGAGTTTGCTTTCAACAATGCAGCAAAAGAGTCGTCAGGCTAAACTCCCTTCTTCCTCAACCATGGTCGGCATTTGGTGGTACCCGCATCTATGGTGAAGTACAGGGGCAGCAGTGATCAGGTGCCCTCCGCCCAGACCTTTGTTGAAAGAATGGACGCGTTTTTCTACGATGCAAAAGACAACAAAAACGCTGCTCGACAATGACAAAAGGCCTTTGCCAGCAAAAACTGACTCAACGTCAAGTTCTCTGTCGCCGACTTAGTGCTTTTGAGCATGAAAAACGTAAAGCTGAAGACACTAGGTGCACGTCACATGTTACCAAAGTGGCTTGGACCATTTGTGATCACCCATGTAGTTGCACAAGTGGCGTACCGGTTGGACCTACCAATGCGCATTCACGTCTTCCATGTGAGTCTACTTGCACCAGATAATGCAGATGGGTCTGTTCAGCCGCCCTCGCCTGCTGTCTTCGCCGTGGAAGGCCAAGGCAAGGTCTACTACATCCTCTAGCACCATGAGCGTGTACTCCATGCTTGAGTGGTCAAGGATTACCTTGTGTATTGGGCTGGTTGTTGACCTGAACACAACTCGTGGGAACCACAATGTTCGATGCCGAAGGCGGCTGTAGCCGAGTACTGGGAGGTGTTCGATATGGGGTGCCAGAAAGTGACCAAAGTGGGTTGCGCGATAAAAATCATCGGGTCACAACAGTGAATAGAGGATGATTTGCTGGTTCTGTAGCACTTTACAGAACTTGATTCGGAGTGCGCTTGAGGGAGATAGAGATTTTCAATGTTTGGTGGCAATGAGTCCGGTTCAAGTGACGGTTCCTGCACTACCAGCACCAATGACGGCCACAATTATTGGCTAGGGAGGTTTGGAGCGGCCTTCAAGGTAGAAAGGTGGTAGGAGGACCTTGCGGGAGCTTCAAGGAAGGTCCTCACCAAGATTATTGGTTGTGCACATGGCAGGGAAGGTAATTCTTGTGTGTGAGAGTGTGACTGCCGCTCATCCCGCTAGGCTAGGAGTGTGCTAGGAGGTGAACTTTAACAGAGTGGTTCTTCCGGCCACATGTGCCAAATGAGGCATTCTTAGGCTTGGAAGAAATCCGTTCTAACTTATTTTCTCATCCATGAGTCAAAAAAGCCTTTTGTGCTCTTTACACAACTTCACATGCTTCCGTAGTTTTGTCTCTGCAGCCTACAACTTGTGTCTCGCATACAATTGGCCCTGCTTAGCGGCTCTTGGTGAGCTTGATCACCTCCCTGAGGACTGACTTTGATTTCATCAGTGGTATCAAGGCTATAACAAGGCTCTGCCTCATCCTTGAGGCACTCCTTGCACCCTGTTGTGTGAGAAAGTCGTTTGGGGGCTGAACGTTACACTGCCATGGCGACATCCGCTTCTGTGGTGGCCGGCGTCAACGTCGCCAAGTTCCAAGGCAAGAACTTCTTCAACTGGAGCAACAACATGAAGAAGGTGCTGATGGAGAAGGGCCTCTGGAGCCATGTGCGTGAGGAGGAACCAGGTCAGTCCTCTCTCTCACTTGGTGAGGCCTGTACCCACCGCGAGAAGCGTGACCGCACCCTCGCCACCATCTACCTCTACCTTGCCGAACGGCAGCAACTCCTCATCCTTGGCATCCTCACGCCTAAGGAGATTTGGAAGAAGCTTGAGTCCACTTATGCATCCAATTCAATCCTCATGAGCATGGAGCTGCATTGTCCCTTTCACACTGTGAAGATAGATCAGTCTGGATCCATGATTGATAACATCAACATGGTGAAGTCTCTTGCCGACCAGGTTTTTGCAATTGAGGACCCTCTCAAGGAACGTGTGCTCATGCTAACCATCCTTTCTGGCCTTCCTAGCAGCTACACTCCTCTCATTCTTGCCCTGAATGAGCGTGGAGACAAGCTCTCCCTCAACGATGTTGAGGAGAGCCTGTTGTTTGAGGAGGAGCAGCGCAAGTGAGAGGACAGTGGAAGCGGATTGGACGTTGCTTTCATCACCAACTCTGGTTGTGGGGGTGGTTCTGCACCAACCAAGAGCAACGGCGGAGGAGGGAAGAAGGGGAACTGTCACTACTACAAAAAGCCAAGGCATTGGGCGCGTGAATTCCAAAAGAAGAAGGTGGACCTTGTGGCTGGAGTAGGAGGGGGAAATCAGTCTGACGCTTCCGCAAAACATAGCAGATTGGGAGAGTGGATTCGTGACAACCACCGAGGTCCTGCATGTCTCCGACAACACCTCCTTATTCTGGATCATCGACTTGGGAGCCACGCAACACATGACATGTTACCGGGAGTGGTTTGTTGTCTACACCATCATTGAGCCTCGTCGGGTGTACATGGTGGACAACCATGTGCAATTGCCGGTTTGGGAGAGTGAGATTGTGTTTTGTGCTTTCGTTGAGGGCAATCATGTGAAACGTTGTGCAAGGAGGGGTGCTCCATGTTCCGAGGCTCACAGCTAACCTCCTCTGTGTCTCATCTCTCATCTTTGAAGGCATGCAGGTTCACTTTGAGAATGGTGGCTGCACCATCTCTGCACGTACAGGCCGTGTGCTTGCAAAAGCAAACAAGGAGGACAGACTCTACTGTCTCTATGTGTCATCGGAGAAGGAAGCCGACTCAGCGTTGGCGGCGAGAGAGGGAAAATACGACATCAGCTTGTGGCACCATCGGCTTGGTCACCTTGGCTTTGGCGCCATCATCTCCATGCAGGAGATGGTTCGTGGCCTTGAGCTTAATGGGGTGAAGCAGCCAGGTGCATCGGCTTGTGAGAGTTGCATTGAAGGGAAGTAGGCTCGTGCTCCATTCTTTGGGGAAGGGAGGGGGGCGGCTGAGCTTCTCTCACTTGTTCACTCTGATTTGTGCGGTCCCATGCCATCTCAGTCCTTGTCCGGCAAGTTGTACTTTGTCACATTTGTTGATGACAAGTTGAGGAAGACGTGGGTGTCCTTCGTGGATGGAAGGGATGAGTGCTTTGATGCTTTCAAGGTGTAGATTGCTACTGCACAGAATGAGAGTGGCAAGCGGTT
The DNA here is from genome assembly GCA_023375785.1 of Penium margaritaceum. NCBI lineage: Eukaryota > Viridiplantae > Streptophyta > Zygnematophyceae > Desmidiales > Peniaceae > Penium > Penium margaritaceum. The sequence goes on along the minus strand of SZWC01007185.1, from coordinate 101,851 downwards.
GAAGGTGCTTTGCAGCGATGGTGGAGAAGAGGACCTCTCCAAGGACTTTTGAAACTTCCTCAAGCGTCGCGGGATCAGCCACAAGGTCACCCCACCTAGAACACCGTAGCTGAATGTGATGGCTGAACGCCTGAACCTTACCCTCATGGAGTGTGTTCGCAGCATGCTCCAAGACGCAGAGCTCCCGCCAACCTTTTGGGTGGAAGCGGTGAACACTACCGCATACATGAAAAAACCGAAGTTTCGCGTGCGTTGTGTAATTGATGACACCAGAGGAGGCGTGGACGGGGCGCAAGCGAACAGTGACGCACCTGAAATTCTTCAGGTGTGACACATTTGTGCACGTGCCTGTCGGCAATCACAACAAGCTGGGTGCAAAGTCGGTGAAGGCGGCGTTCCTCGGCTACGACACCATGGGATACCGCCTCTACAACCTCGTTGCTCGCAAGATCATCCGCAACCATGACGTGGTCTTTCAAGAGGATGTGAAGGGCCGGACATGGAGTCCAATGTATGGAGTACCACTTGCTCCCGCACTCATATGAGAAGTGGGAGAAGAGCCGGTAGCAGAAGAGGACGGTGCGGAAGATGGCGGTGATAGCAGCAATGGCAAGGAGATGGAGGGAGCTAAGAAGGAGAAAGCAACATAATGTGATGAGGAGGAGGAGCAAAGCAACGCACGGCAGCTTCCATAGAGGTCTGGACACAACAACCATGGTGCACTTGGTCCTGTGGAGCCGTTGAGGAGATCAAAGCGCCTCGCAAGACAACAGAGGCCGCTGGAGGAGCTGGTGAACCTATGCACCGTTCCACCACCAACGGAGTCATCTGACCTTGAGCTTCATTTCCTCATAGTCACCGATGATGAAGCCACATTCGCTGAAGCCATGCGTAGCGCCAAGGCGGCAGATTGGTGTGCCGCAGCAGAAAAGGAGTATGGTGCGCTCATGAAGAACGGCACCTGGATCCTCGAGGAAGCTCCACGTGGCAGCCGGGTGATCGGGTGTCAGTGGATTTTGAGGTGTAATCATGGTGCGGATGGTAAGGTGCTCAAATACAAAGCACGGTTGGTTGCAAAGGGATATGGGCAGGCTGAGGGTGTTGATTACAATGAGACATTTGCACCTGTTGCAAAGTTCCCATCCATCCAAGCGATCCTTGCTCTTGCTGTTGCTATGGACAGGGAGGTGCACCAAATGGATGTGACGTGTGCATTTCTGAATGGTGACCTCAAGGAGGAGGTGTACATGGAGCAGCCGAAGGGGTATGTGGTGGAGGGAAAGGAGGATTTGGTGTGCAAGCTTGTGAAGGCTCTTTAC
>SZWC01007185.1:77860-88521 GCA_023375785.1 Penium margaritaceum | reverse complement strand
CCATAAGGGCGTGCTCATCTTTCTTCCCGCCCCGCTGCGACCGATCTGTTTTCTTCTTGGGACAGTTGCGTGCGTAGTGGCCCTCCTTGCCGCAGTTGAAGCACTCCCCCTTCTTGTCACCCTTCTTGGTGCCCTCTTTGGCACCCTTCCTCTTGCCACCTTGGCCTCCACTTTGAGGATGAACCGTGTAAGCTGAACTTGATGCTACTGTACTCTCTCAATTGCCACGTCGCATCCACTCATTGCGCACGTACTCAGCAACCTTCAGGTACTTCAGCTCGTCGGAAGGCCAGCCACCAAGGACTATGATCATGGGACTCCAACTATCCGGTAAGGCCAGAAGGAGGATCATAGCTTGTAACTGAGGGTCGACCTCCCAACCAGTGGCCACGCACTCCGCTGCGAGTGACTCAATCTGCTGCATGATCTCCATGACGTTGTTGCCTTCATTGGCTCGGAGGGTGACGAGCTGTTTGAAGATGAAGAGCTGATTGGCAAGGTTGCTTGACTTGTAGATGGAGCATAGTTTTGACCGTGCTTCTGCGGCCAGGGTGCATCCTTGTGGCAGGTAAAACGCGAACTCAAGGAGCGCCAACGCATTTTTGTTGCGCTTCTTGTATGCCTCCTTTGCCTCAGCCGTTGCAGTCTCTGGTGGAGCAGTCTCATCACCCTTCACAAGCTCAAACAGTCCCTTGTCGTTGAGGAAAACCTCAAACTGCCACCTCCACAAGGCAAAGCCTGTCCCATCAAACTTAAGGACAACGCGGCTACTCTCTTGCTTCCTGGTCGCCATATCTTGCTGTTGGAAGCGTGAAATCAAGCTGGCTTTGAACCCCTTAGAGGCGAGGGCCCATAACCTTTTGTTGGCCTGAGGGTGAGTGTGCACCCTGGGGGGTCCCTAGCAGTGGCTGGTTCACACCACCAACTGTTTTTGGAGAGAATGAAACTGTGGAGGCAACTGGTTCCAAGGATGGCAGAAAACTGGTCAAAGAGTGAGGCAATAGTTTTGGCCTGAATTAACTGGAAATAAACAATTTTTCAAGGATAACAATTAGTGGAAATTTATAGCCACTGATCTAAGCTTTCTAAAACACCAAAGCATGCCGGATTTGAAGCTTCCTAGCAGATTCTACGGCTTCTAGAGTATCCCTTGGTAGGCTGTCCTTTTTCCAACCTAGGAAGGCATCCCTTCCTTCGTCTAGAAGCTTATGCCCCTTCCTAGATTCCTCAGCTTGCTTCTAGTAGGAGGGAAGGTATCAAGAGGGCCAAGACACCTCTAGATGCCTTGTAGGACAAGTCACCCCTTCTAGAAGGTGTGCCACCTTCCTGGACCCTCACCTGGCCTTCTAGAACCTTAAAGTGGAACTCTAGAGGTTGAGCTAGCCTCCTGGCATCTATTTTCCATCTCCCTTGAGGCAGGACAGAGATTCATGTTGTGGGACTTGAACCCGGGCCCTTGCCTCTATAGGTGGACACCATTAACCACTAAGCCACTACGGCTTGTCTTTTTGGTGTTCCTTTTTGGAATCACTCCTGCCATGGTGAGGAGCATCACTCCAACAGTCCGGTCAAGGAGCTGGTACTGGAAGCAATGGCCGTGCTTTCACACCTCTGGGAGGAAGGGCCACAGATTTGGCCAGGGAGACTGATGAAGGTGTCACTGGTGAGTCTGCAAATGGCAGCAATGGGGGTGTGAGCACCAATGGAGACCCAGCGACACGTCCTTTCATCCTCAATGATAGACCTATGTTCTTTGCGGTGAGTTCACACCTTTACTCGCTTTCCACTCCCCTCATTAGCAGGCACATTTTGAATGGAAGCATTGTGTTGTGGCAGGAACATGGGCCAAGATTCCGTATGTACAACGGGGTACCCTTCTATGCCGCTGAGGAACGACATCTGTAGCCGGGGAGAAAAGTTGTGAAACCTAAACCAAGAACACCGATTTATGATGATCTATATTACGTGTTTGAATCTGACCTTGAGGTTGAGGAAACTGCGAACTTCATCACCAAGTTGAGCCCCTCACCAGCCTTGCTGCGTGACTTTGACCACGATCAACATATCACTTTGGTTCCTTGTTTTCCCGTCCCGAGTCCTCCTTCTTGCTATGGTACACCCGTTCATGTATGGATGCCTTGGGGAGGTGGCGTCTTGTGCACTTGCCGGTCACGGAGAATGGTGTTTCCATGTGAAATGGGCCGAGAGTCATCTCAGGAGACCGTTGGCAGAGGGAAGCTGGAGAGAGAACCCTGTTGTCTCTGTTCGTATTTCTCAGAATAAGAATTTTTGGCTTTTGATTCTGGATGAGAGGGCCAGCCGTCCTGGCAAAAGGGCGATTGGCTTGATTTTGATGGAGGGTGAAAACCCTGGAACTTTCAGATGTTCTTGCGACAGAGGTGTTGGCAAGTGTGTAAATAACTTTGGGATCCTTCAGTCCCATGTAGAGGAAAGTCGGGAATGGCGTTTACCGGAAAATGTGGATGGTGGAGTTCAGAGTAATCAACCTGTACACTTTGAAACTCATATTCCAGTGTGTACATTTTGTAAAGTGGAATGCCCTTGAGTGATGGCAGAACACGGCCCAATGGAGTGGAATTTACGCCATTGGCCACGAGTTTGGAGTTTTCAGAAGATCGATGTCATCCACTGTTTGCACCCAAGCCGAACAAACAACTCTGCATACGCAGAAGAGCTTGCACAACTGGTGGCCTCCAATGACTTCAAGTTGAGCGCTCCATCCCCAAAAGAGTGCAATTGCCCCTTCAGACACCAGTGGAAGACGGTGAGTGCTCTAAAGCTATCGTATACTGTCTTGGACAATGGGATGAAGGACCGTCATGCTAAACTTGGTTAAAAATGTTGTGCAAAAATCTAAAAGGATGAAGTTATAAGACAACACAAGAGAATCCAGAGTCTTAAGTAACGAAGCAAGTGTGAACATGTGCCCTTCCTTGCAATGATGAAGAACCGATAGGAATACATGATAAACGTGATACAATGTGATGTAGGTTGAGGTCGGCTACTTGCGGACAAGCAGCTGTGCATGTACAATTTTCCTTTACAGTCTACAAGTCCGCATGTTTGCGTACTCCTCTGCATTGGCATTCACACACAAGGCAATGCTTTGGGTTTTGGCGTTGGCATGCAATTCAATAACTTTAACCACAATCCATGCGGCACTTGAATTTTACTCAAGGTCCACCAGGGTTGTTACAGTTATTTGCCGGACCCTTCTTGCCAATGGAATGCGGGCATTTGTGAGGCTGCTTGACGTGGAGGGATTGGGAACATGTTGCAGTTGTTCCGGTGAGGTTCTGGACATGATCGTGTGTGATGGCACAGCCTTCATCAACAGACACCATGAAAAAGTTGAGAGACCACTCCACACAAATTCCGTTGCTAGACAGACTATCCGGAGTAAGAGAGTCCCTCAGAGAATAGTGACCAACCGGCAAGCTAGAGTGTGGCTCGACCGCATTGGTCACCAAAAAGGGCAAAAGGATGTCATCCTGGAAGTGCATTTGACCATGCTTCTGCAAAGCTTGCACAGCTTTGGGGCCCCAGATGTTGCTGCTATGGTCAACGATGTTAAGGTTGCAAACGTCATCCCTGGAGTGGAGAACGGCGCTGTTGTGAGTTGCTTCCTGGTGTTGTCTGTCTCTTCGGCTTTTGTGTGTCAAATATATTGCTGAGCGAGTATTTGACATGACTTTGTGCAGTTCTATACTACTGGAGTGCCATGCGACGATCTTGTCAACTCCCTTGGTGCATAGGGAATCAAAATTTGTTTGTTGTACAGCGAAGGTCTAGACAACCTCCAAGAGCTGCTCATCAACCCCGTCATGATGACTCTGCAACGGTGGCAATGAGTAGTGGACCATATGCCTATTGTGGCTAAGGTTTTTACTAGGCATATTGGTCCAGTGTTGTTGAAGCACAAGGAGGATATGGATGGATCATGTTGGGTTGAGGCCAGAAACAGTTTTCCGGCAGCAACAAGAAGAGTTCTATCAACTCTTGTGGCCCGCTATGCAAATTTTGTGATGAATGTGAGTATTGTGCCGTTCTATTCCTGATTTCGTGTTGTGTTTTCCTCCGATGAAATAAGCAGAATACCACTGTTTAGGAGGATGTGGAGATTCCTGGAGTTCATGTTCCAGTGCTACCAATTGCAACAGCCTGCTACCCAAAGTGGAGTTTGAAGAAAATGCGGCCCTTGTTTGTAGACCTTGAGCGGGAAAATGGCAAGAGCATAAATGCTCAAAATGATGCAAAGTGTGCTGCTTAAAATCCTGATCGCCTCCCCCAGCATGCAACAGCGGGTATCTTCACAATTGTCTGCCCTCACCTTGTAATTTATGGATGTCATGTGATGTGTGGAGGTGAATCTTTAAATGAGGTTTTTACCACACTCTTGACAAGGTTCAGCAATTGGGAAATATCAAAGTACACTTTTCATGACAATTCCTGCAAACTGTATGCGTATGCTCTAAGGCGGCAGCCATCAGTGGTTGCGTCCACAAGATTTCTGTGTGACCGCTTTCACTACGGCCACCAAGAGTCTGCTAAACATGAGTGTTCTCCAGCATTCAGTCCTGATGTGTACATCCATCTCTCAGGTATGCCTCCCGTTATCATGCTTGGCGTCATGTAAACTCACGTTTGGGCACACCAATATGGTTGGGTTATCACTACCAGTGGCTGTACAGGTGTTAACACTTCAGCCAACGAGCAGGTGAACATGTTCATACGGCGTTTTACACTCCAGAGCAACACATACAACATCAAAGATTTCATGGAGATGACCTGGTTTGTGTTTGCAAACTGGAACTTGTGGAAGAACAAGAACAAGATTTATGGGTATGTTCCTGACGTGGAGCTCAAAGAAGCGGTTGATGCTCCTTCCAATCCCATTGCTCTCTTTGATGATGACTACCCAGTTTTGGAGATGGGTGACGAGGATGGAGATGATGTTGCGGAGATGCTGGGTAATTGTTTGAGATGATAACCCAGTGGAAAATGTCTTCAAAAATATCCACTAGAACTGTGACTGAAATATTGGTGAGTGAGCATTTGACATGACTTTGTGCATTCATCCTGCTAAACATGTTAAACGTGTTTGTACAGATTGAAGTGTTCCGACGTGTTCAACTTTGTTACAACATGAGACACTTCATGGATGTTACCGCCGTGCAATGTCTCTCTACAACAACGATGTCACATCACAAACGAGGTAGAAACAAGCGCCGTAGGGTTACGACGTTACGCTATTGAGGCAGATGTTGTTTCTGAACCAGGACATGACCTCTAAAAAGGCGTGGAAGACGTTCTTTCTGACTTTCAAGGTGTGTTCAAGGACCCATCACACGGTCTTCCTCTGGCAGGGAAGGTAGGTCATATCATACCACTGGAGCCTGGAGCCAATCCGTTGTTTTGGGAAATGAATCGGCTCAGCCCGGCTGAGAGGAAGGAAGCAAAAACACAAACCAAGGAGTACCTATACAAAGGGTGGATTGAGCCAAGCTCATCTCCCTTTGGTGCACCGATCCTCGTCATGAGTAAGAAGGATGGAGGTCTGCACATGTGTGTGGATTATCGCGCATTGAACAAACTTACCGTGAAGAACCGTGATCCACTACCGCAAATTGAGGACCTTTGGTGATGAAGTCCCTGAGTAACAAGCTGTAATACTGAGTTGCGGACTCCGAGCCTGGATTTTGGCAAAGTCCCTCAATAGCAACTTGTACTTCTGACTTTTGGTGGATTATCTTCTAGAGAGACTCCGCAGTCCATCCGAGATCATTGGCCAGATGTACTTGTGTTACTCACTCTGGCAGATTTTCTTCTGGAAACCAAATTGCGACCAACTCCCTGACCCGTGGCACACATTCCAACTTTGAAAGCTCATATCTTCCTTGTGACTTGTCCAATTGCAGTGAATCAATGTCCATCAGATTTAGCAACTTGTCCACTTTTAGAGGCAACCATCTATTCTGGGTTTGGTGATAGAAACTTGGCAGCCCTCAGGGAGGTGATCAGGCTCACTAAGAGCCGCCTAGGCAGGACCAACTGTTTGTGAGAGGGAGTTGCAGGTTGCACAGACAGAAATTACGGAAGCGAATGTAGGTCTGCAGAGAACGCGAATGTCTGAATCGACTCTTGAGTGAGAAATTACATTAGCACAGCTTTCAAACAAGCCTAAGCACGCCTCATTTGGCACATGGAGCTGGAAGAACCACTCTGTCAAAGTTCACCTCCTAGCACACTCCTAGCCTAGCGGGATGAGCGGCAGTCACACTCTCACACAAGAGAATTACCATCCCTGCCATGTGCACAACCAATAATCTTGGTGGGGACTCGCCTTGAAGCTCCCTGAAGGTCCTCCTGCCACCTTTCTACCCTGAAGGCCGCTCCAAACCTCCTTCGCCAATGATTGTGGCCGTCATTGGTGCTGGTAGTGCAGGAGCCATCACTTGAACCGGACCCATCGCCACCAAACCTTGAAAAATCCATATCTCCCTCAAACGGACTCCAAATCAAGTTCCGTAAAGTGCTACAGAACCAGCAAAACATCCTCTATTCACTTCTGTGAGCTGATGATTTTTATCGGGCAATCCACTTTGGTCACTTTTTTTGGCACCCCATAACCAACATTCTCCCACTTTGCGAGAATAAAAATCACACAAGTCCACACTGTCCCCTCAGCTGCTGAAAGCGGTGTGCTGCCAGCGGCTGAGTCAGGAAGTCTGCCAGCATCATGCTTGAAGGGCAGAACTTGATCTGCACCACCTTCTTTGCCACGAGTTCGCGGATGAAGTGATATCGCAAGTCAATGTGCTTGGTGCGGGCGTGAAACTCTGCGTTCTTGGTCAGAGCAATGGCGCTCATGTTGTCACAGTAGATTGTAGTTGCTGTGGTTTGCTGCTGTCCAAGGCTTNCCAGGAGCTCACGCAGCCACACGGCTTCCTTTGCTGCTTCACTCAAGGCGATGTACTCAGCTTCGGTGGAGGAGAGGGCGACGCACTCTTGCTTCTTGCTCCTCCAACTGATTGCACCTCCCCCGAGTACAAACACGAACCCACTGGTCGACCTCCTAGTGTCCAGGTCACCTCCCCAATCTGCGTCACTGTAGCCGATGAGGATGGGGCTGTTGTTGCCGTTGAAGGTGAGGCAAAGGCTGCTGCTACTGTCGAGGTAGCGCAGCACACGCTTAACCGCTTCCCAATGCGGCATGCCCGGATTCGCGCAAAACTTGATGAGCACTCCAACTGCTTGGCTGATGTCGAGGCGCGTGCCGACTGCAGCGTACATGAGGCTCCCAACTGCTGCTTGGTATGGCACTGCTTCCATGCGGCTGCTCTCTTGCATGCCGCGGGGAGTCTGCGTCATGCTCAGCTTTGCTCCCACTTCGAGTGGTGTCGCTGCTTTGCACGCTCCTGTCATGTTGAAGCGCTTGACAATGTCGCTCACGTACGTGCTCTGCAACAACTCCAAAGTCTGCTGCTGCATGTCGGGCTTGACCTGAAGGCCAAGGTAGTAGCTGAGCTCTCCCATGTCTTTCATGTTGAACCTGGCAGCAAGGGACTACTTCACATCGTCCAAAAGAGACTTGGAGTCGGATGCAATGAGCAGATCATCAACATAGAGCAAGATGATGATCTGGTTTGCCTCTTGTGTGCGCCCATAGACAGCATGGTCTGCTTCACTGCGCACAAAGCCAAGGCCAGCTAGCTGCTCATCCATCTTGTGGTACCATGCTCTCGGGGCTTGCTTCAGGCGGTAGAGGGCCTTCACAAGCTTGCACACCAAACCTTCCTTCCCTTCCATGACATACCCCTCCGGCTGCTCCATGTACACATCCTCCTCAAGGTCACTATTAAGAAATGCACACGTCACATCCATTTGGTGCACCACCCAGTCCATAGCAGCAGCAAGAGCGAGGATCGCTCAGATGGATGGGAACTTAGCGACAGGTGCAAATGTCTTATTGTAATCCACACCCTCCGTCTGCGCATACCCCTTTGCAACCAGCCGTGCTTTGTACCTGAGAATCTTACCATCCGCACCACGCTTGCGCCTGAAGATCCACTGGCATCCGATCACCCGGCTGCCGCGTGGAGCCTCCTCGAGAGTCCAGGTGACGTTCTTCATGAGCGCATCATACTCCTCATCTGCTGCGCCACGCCAATCTGCCGCCTGAGCGCTGTGCATGGCTTCAGCAAATGTGGCTGGGTCATCCGTGACTGTGAGGAAGAGAAGCTCGAGATCGGACGACTCCGTTGATGGTGGAACGGTGCACAAGTTCACCAGCTCCTCCAGCGGCCGCTGTTTGTTTGCAAGGCGCTTGGATCGCCTCAACGGCTCCCCACTGTCCTTTGCACCTTTGTTGAGGCGTGCGGACTGTCGTGGCAGCTGCTCTGCGTTGCTTTGCTGCTCCTCCTCATCAGATTCTGTTGCCAGCTCCTTCTCCTTCTCAGCTCCCTCCACCTCCTTGTCGTTGCCGCTGTCACCGCCATCTTCCGCACCGCCCTCTTCTGCTACCGGTACTTCTCCCACTTCTGGTACAAGTGCGGGAGCAAGCAGAACTGCCGACATAGGGCTCCAAGTCCAGCCCTTCAAGTCCTCTTGAAAGACGACGTCATGGCTGCGGATGATCTTGCGAGCAGCAAGGTTGTAGAGGCGGTATCCCATGGTGTCGTAGCCGAGGAAGGTGGCCTTCACCGACTTTGCGTCCAGCTTGTTACGGCTGTCTGTAGGCACGTGCACGAATGCGCCACACCCGAAGACTTTCAGGTGGGTCACTATTGGCTTGCGTCCCGTCCACGCCTCCTCTGGTGTCATCAGCGGCATGTCGCGCGTGGGACTCCGGTTTTTCAGGTACACGGCAGTGTTGACCGCTTCCGCCCAGAAGGTTGGTGGGAGCTCCTCGTCATGGAGCATGCTGCGAACACGCTCCATGAGTGTGCGGTTCGCACTTTCAGCTACGCCGTTTAGCTGCGGTGCTCCAGGTGGGGTGACCTCGTGCTTGATCCCGCGACGCTTGAGGTAAGTGCGGAAGTCGTTGGAGAGGTACTCTCCTCCACCATCGGTGCAAAGCACCTTCAACCGCCTGCCACTCTCATTCTGTGCAGCAGCAATCCACACCTTGAAAGCATCAAAGCACTCATCCTTTCGAGCTAAGAAGGACACCCACGTCTTCCTCGACTTGTCATCAATGAACGTGACAAAGTACAGCTTGCCGGACAAGGACTGTGATGGCATGGGACCGCACAAACCAGAGTGAACGAGTGAGAGAAGCTCAGCCGCCCCCTTCCCATCCACCGTGAAAGGAGCGCGGGCTTGCTCTCCTTCAATGCAGCTCTCACAAGCCGATGCACCCGGCTGCTTCACCCCCTTGAGCTCCAGGCCGCGGACCATCTGCTGCATGGAGATGATGGCGCCAAAGCCGAGGTGACCGAGCCGGCGGTGCCACAGGCCGATGTTGTGTTTTCCCTCTCTCGCCGCCAACGCTGAGTCGGCTTCCTTCTCCGACGCCACGTAGAGGCGGTAAAGACAGTCCTCCTTGTTTGCTTTTGCAAGCACATGGCCTGCACGGGCAGAGATGGTACAGCCACCATTCTCAAAGCAAACATGCATGCCTTCGGAGATGATAGATGAGACAGAGAGGAGGTTAGCTGCTAGCCCCGGAACATGGAGCACCCCCTTCACATGAAGTTCCACGTGCTTACCCTCAACGGAAGCACAAAACACAATCTCACCCTCCCCAACCGCCATTTGCACATGGTTATCCCCCATGTACACCCGACGAGGCTTGATGACGGTGTAGACGACGAACCACTCCCAGCGACACGTCATGTGCCGTGTGTCTCCCGAGTCGTTGATCCAAAACAGGGCGGTGTTGTCGGAGACGTGCAGGACCCGGATGGTTGTCACGAATCGACTCTCCCAATCTGCGGCGTTCGCGGAAGCGTCGGACTGTTTTCCCGCTCCCACTCCAGCAGCAAGGTCCGCCTTCTTCTTCCGGCATTCGCGTGCCCAACGGCCCAGCTTCTTGCTGTAGTGGCAGTTCCCCTTCTTCTTCCCTCCTCCGCCATTGCCCCTGGTTGGTGCAGCACCACCCCCATGACCAGAGTTGGTGATGAGAGCGACGTCCAGTCCGCTTCCGCCCTCTTCTCCCTTGCGCCGCTCCTCCTCAAACAACAGGCTCTCCTCCACATCATTGAGGGAGAGCTTGTCGCCATGCTGGTCCAGGGCAAAAATGAAAGGAGTATAGCTGCTAGGAAGACCAGAGAAGATGGTTAGCATGAGCACACGTTCCTTGACAGGGTCCTCAATCGCAGCAAGCTGGTCAGAGAGAGACTTCACCCATGTTGATGTAGTCAATCATGGATCCGGACTCATCCATCTTCACAGTGTGAAAGCGACGACACAGCTGCATGTTCATGAGGATTGACTTGGAAGCATAAGTGGACTCAAGCTTTTTCCAAACCTCCTTTGGCGTGAGGATGCCACGGACGAGGAGTTGCTGCCGTTCGGCGAGTTGGAGGTAGATGGTTGCGAGGGCGCGGTCACGCTTCTCGCGGTAAGTACGGGCCTCGACAGGGGATAGGGAGCTTTCTTCTGGTTCCTTCTCCTTCTCATCCACCTGGCTCCAGAGA
>SZWC01007185.1:17332-44583 GCA_023375785.1 Penium margaritaceum | reverse complement strand
CTCTCGCCCCACAGGACCTCTTCCCCTCAGACCTACAGACAGAATGGTCAGAATGTACCATTTCAAGGCAGCGGTTGTTTGTGCTTATGGTGTTTTGATCCCCATAGGACTGAGCGTAGCCATGTGGCCCCATTGGAGGAGCTTTCGGGCATGTTTGTTTGTTTATTTTTTGTTTATCATTTATTTTAAGTAAATCTTGGTTAATAAGATGGAACATGCAAATGCTGCCCCTGACCGGCACATCTAAGGGGTATGAAAACATGCAAAAGCCGCCACCCACAGCACAAGAAAGACGAGAGGGAAAGGAAGGCATGTTTGTTTATCCATGTATCAGAAAAGGTACCAGGTAGCAAAGGATACGAGAGATCTTCCAAAGACTTCATGAAAGAAAGTTAAACTGTGCCAGGGTGCATCTCTGTGGAAGCTCCCAGGTTCAGGTGGGAAAATTGGCGGTTCTGCTGGCTGATGACAGGGTGGCCCTGGGACGTATTTCTCATCTGCAATGGAACTAAGGAAAACCAGGCGGCTCTCCGTCAGAGGCGCATTCCCTAGTTACCAAGTCCAGAGTACCATATTGCGCACAGAATACAAAGTTTGTAGGTCCCTTGCCAAGCAGTTTCCGGAAGGAGAAGTTATGGGCCAAGCGATACACACATCTGACAGACATGACCTCTGGACACACGGTGATCGGGCCAGCAAGGGGACAACCATCAAGACAACAGAACAGCAGCAGAACAGTGGTTTTGCCTTGAGAGGGGCCACGGCAGGCGCAGTGAGACTGAGCAGCAGGGGTGGTAGGAGGACCTTGCGGGAGCTTCAAGGAAGGTCCTCACCAAGATTATTGGTTGTACACATGGCAGGGAAGGTAATTCTTGTGTGCGAGAGTGTGACTGCCGCTCATCCCGCTAGGCTAGGAGTGTGCTAGGAGGTGAACTTTAACAGAGTGGTTCTTCCGGCCACATGTGCCAAATGAGGCATTCTTAGGCTTGTAAGAAATCCGTTCTAACTTGTTTTCTCATCCATGAGTCAAAAAAGCCTTTTGTGCTCTTTACTCAACTTCACATGCTTCCGTAGTTTTGTCTCTGCAGCCTACAACTTGTGTGTCGCATACAATTGGCCCTGCTTAGCGGCTCTTGGTGAGCTTGATCACCTCCCTGAGGACTGAATTTGATTTCATCAGTGGTATCAAGGCTATAACAAGGCTCTGCCTCATCCTTGAGGCACTCCTTGCACCCTGTTGTGTGAGAAAGTCGTTTGGGGGCTGAACGTTACACTGCCATGGCGACATCCGCTTCTGTGGTGGCCGGTGTCAAGTTCGAAGGCAAGAACTTCTTCAACTGGAGCAACAACATGAAGAAGGTGCTGATGGAGAAGGACCTCTGGAGCCATGTGCGTGAGGAGGAACCAGCTCAGTCCTCTCTCTCACCTGGTGAGGCCTGTACCCACCGCGAGAGGCGTGATCACACCCTCGCCACCATCTACCTCTACCTCGCCGAACGGCAGCAACTCCTCATCCTTGGCATCCTCACGCCTAAGGAGATTTGGAAGAAGCTTGAGTCCACTTATGCATCCAATTCAATCCTCATGAGCATGGAGCTGCGTTGTCCCTTTCACACTGTGAAGATAGATGAGTCTGGATCCATGATTGATTACATCAACATGGTGAAGTCTCTTGCCGACCAGGTTTTAGCAATTGAGGACCCTCTCAACAAACGTGTGCTCATGCTAACCATCCTTTCTGGCCTTCCTAGCAGCTACACTCCTCTCATTCTTGCCCTGAATGAGCGTGAAGACAAGCTCTCCCTCAACGATGTTGAGGAGAGCCTGTTGTTTGAAGAGGAGCAGCGCAAGTGAGAGGACAGTGGAAGCGGATTGGACGTTGCTCTCATCACCAAGTCTGGTTGTGGGGGCGGTTCTGCACCAACCAAGAGCAACGGCGGAGGAGGGAAGAAGGGGAACTGTCACTACTACAAGAAGCCGAGGCATTGGGCGCGTGAATGCCGGAAGAAGAAGGTGGACCTTGTGGCTGGAGTAGGAGCGGGAAATCAGTCTGACGCTTCCACAAATGTAGCAGATTGGGAGAGTGGATTCGTGACAACCACCGAGGTCCTGCATGTCTCAGACAACACCTCCTTATTCTGGATCATCGACTTGGGAGCCAGGCAACACATGACATGTTACCGGGAGTGGTTTTTTGTCTACACCATCATTAAGCCTCGTCGGGTGTACATGGGGGACAACCATGTGCAATTGCTGGTTTGGGAGAGTGAGATTGTGTTTTGTGCTTTCGTTGAGGGCAATCATGTGGAACGTTGTGCAAGGAGGGGTGCTCCATGTTCCGAGGCTGGCAGCTAACCTCCTCTGTGTCTCATCTCTCATCTTTGAAGGCATGCAGGTTCACTTTGAGAATGGTGGCTGCACCATCTCTGCACATACAAGCCGTGTGCTTGCAAAAGCAAACAAGGAGGACGGACTCTACCGTCTCTATGTGTCATCGGAGAAGGAAGCCGACTCAGCGTTGGCGGCGAGAGAGGGAAAACACAACATCAGCTTGTGGCACCGCCGGCTTGGTCACCTTGGCTTTGGCGCCATCATCTCCATGCAGGAGATGGTTCGTGGCCTTGAGCTTAAGGGGGTGAAGCAGCCAGGTGCATCGGCTTGTGAGAGTTGCATTGAAGGGAAGTAGGCCCGTGCTCCATTCTTTGTGGAAGGGAGGGGGGCGGCTGAGCTTCTCTCACTTGTTCACTCTGATTTCTACGGTCCCATGCCATCTCAGTCCTTCTCCGGCAAGTTGTACTTTGTCACATTTGTTGATGAAAAGTTGAGGAAGACGTGGGTGTCCTTCGTGGATGGAAGGGATGAGTGCTTTGATGCTTTCAAGGTGTGGATTGCTACTGCACAGAATGAGAGTGGCAAGCGGTTGAAGGTGCTTTGCACCGATGGTGGAGGAGAGTACCTCTCCAAGGACTTTTGAAACTTCCTCAAGCATCGCGGGATCAGGCACAAGGTCACCCCATCTAGAACACCGTAGCTGAATGTGATGGCTGAACGCCTGAACCTTACCCTCATGGAGCGTGTTTGCAGCATGCTCCAAGACGCAGAGCTCCCGCCAACCTTTTTGGTGGAAGCGATCAACACTACCGCATACATGAAAAAACCAAAGTTTCGCGCACGTTGTGTAATTGATGACACCAGAGGAGGCATGGACGGGGCGCAAGCGAACAGTGACGCACCTGAAAGTCTTCAGGTGTGGCACATTTGTGCACGTGCCTGCCGGGAATCACAACAAGCTGGGTGCAAAGTTGGTGAAGGCTGCGTTCCTCGGTTACGACACCATGGGATACCGCCTCTACAACCTCGTTGCTCGCAAGATCATCCGCAACCATGACGTGGTCTTTCAAGAGGATGTGAAGGGCCGGACTTGGAGTCCAATGTATGGAGTTCCACATGCTCCCGCACTCATACGAGAAGTGGGAGAAGAGCCGGTAGCAGAAGAGGGTGGTGCGGAAGATGGCGGTGATAGCAGCAATGGCAAGGAGATGGAGGGAGCTAAGAAGGAGAAAGCAACATAATGTGATGAGGAGGAGGAGCAAAGCAACGCACGGCAGCTTCCATCGAGGTCTGGACACAACAACCATGGTGCACTTGGTCCTGTGGAGCTGTTGAGGAGATCAAAGCGCCTCGCAAGACAACAGAGGCCGCTGGAGGAGCTGGTGAACCTATGCACCGTTCCACCACCAACGGAGTCATCTGACCTTGAGCTTCTTTTCCTCATAGTCACCGATGATGCAGCCACATTCGCTGAATCCATGCGCAGCGCCAAGGCGGCAGATTGGTGTGCTGCAGCAGACAAGGAGTATGGTGCGCTCATGAAGAATGGCACCTGGACCCTCGAGGAAGCTCCACGTGGCAGCGGGGTGATCGGCTGTCAGTGGATTTTGAGGTGTAATCATGGTGCGGATGGTAAGGTGCTCAAATACAAAGCACGGTTGGTTGCAAAGGGATATGGGCAGGCTAAGGGTGTTGATTACAATGAGACATTTGCACCTGTTACAAAGTTCCCATCCATCCAAGCGATCCTTACTCTTGCTGTTGCTATGGACAGGGAGGTGCACCAAATGGATGTGACGTGTGCATTTCTGAATGGTGACCTTGAGGAGGAGGTGAACATGGAGCAGCCAGAGGGGTATGTGGTGGAGGGAAAGGAGGATTTGGTGTGCAAGNAAAGGGATATGGGCAGGCTGAGGGTGTTGATTACAATGAGACATTTGCACCTGTTACAAAGTTCCCATCCATCCAAGCAATCCTTGCTCTTGCTGTTGCTATGGACAGGGAGGTGCACCAAATGGATGTGACGTGTGCATTTCTGAATGGTGACCTTGAGGAGGAGGTGAACATGGAGCAGCCAGAGGGGTATGTGGTGGAGGGAAAGGAGGATTTGGTGTGCAAGCTTGTGAAGGCTTTTTACAGCCTGAAGCAAGCACCGCGAGCATGGTACCACAAGATGGATGAGCAGCTGGCTGGGCTTGGTTTTGTGCGTAGTGAAGCTGACCATGCAGTTTATGGGCGTGTGCAAGAGGCAAGCCAGGTCATCATCTTGCTCTATGTTGATGATCTGCTCATTGCATCTGACTCCAGATCTCTTTTGGACATTGTGAAGCAGTCCCTCGCTGCCAGGTTTGACATGAAAGACATGGGAGAGCTGAGCTATTCCCTTGGCCTTCAGGTCAAGCGCAACCGGCAGCAGCTGAATTTGGAGTTGTGCAGAGCACGTACGTGAGTGACATCGTCAAGCGCTTCAACATGGCAGGAGCCCGCAAGGCCGCAACACCACTGGAAGTGGGAGTGAAGCTGAGCATGATGAAGACTCGCCGCGGCATGCAAGAGAGCAGCCGCATGGAAGCAGTGCCATACCAAGCAGCAGTTGGGAGCCTCATGTGCGTAGCAGTCGGCACGCGCCTCGACATCTGCCAAGCTGTGGGAGTGCCCAGAATATTTGGCGCGAATCCAGGTGTGCCGCATTGGGAAGCGGTCAAACACGTGCTGCACTACCTTGACAGCAACAGCAGCCTTTTGCTCACCTTCAACAACAACAACAACCCCATCCTCATTGGCTACAGCAATGCAGATTTGGGAGGTGACCTGGACACAAGGAGGTTGACGAGTGGGTTCGTGTTTGTAGTCGGGGGAGGAGCAATCAGTTGGAGGAGCAAGAAGCAAGAGTGCGTCGCCCTGTCCTCCAACAAAGCTGAGTACATTGCCTTGAGTAAAGCAGCAAAAGAAAGCCGTGTGGCTGCGGGAGCTGCTGGAAAGCCTTGGAGAGCAGCAGACCACAGCAACTACAATCTATTGTGTCAACATGAGCGCCATTGCTCTGACGAAGAAGGCAGAGTTTCACGCCCGCACCAAGCACATTGACCTGTGATATCACTTCATCCGCGAACTCGTGGCGAAGAAGGTCGTGTAGATCAAGTTTTACCCTTCAACCATGATGCTGGAAGACTTCCTAATCAAGCCGCTAGCAGCGCACCGCTTTCAGCAGCTGAGGGGACAGTGTGGACTTGTGTGAGTTTCATTTTTGTAAAGTGAGAGAATGTTGGATATGGGGTGCCAAAAAGTGACCAAAGTGGGTTGCTTGATAAAGATCATCAGGTCACAAAAGTGAATAGAGGAATTTTTTCTAGTTCTGTAGCACTTTACAGAACTCGATTCAGATTTTGTTTGAGGGAGATACGGATTTTCAAGGTTTTGTGGCAATGGGTCCGGGTCAAGTGATGGCTCCAGCACTACCAGCACAAATGATGGCCACAATTATTGGCCAGGAGGCTTGGAGCGGCCTTCACGGTAGAAAGGTGGCAGGAGAATCTTCAAAGAGCTTCAAGGAAGGTCCCCACCAAGATTATTGGTTGTGCACATGGCAGGGATGGTAATTCTTTTGTGTGAGAGTGACTGCCGCTCATCCCTCTAGGCTAGGAGTGTGCTAGGAGGTGAACTCTGACAGAGTGGTTCTTCCAGCTCCATGTGCCAGACGAGGCGTACTTAGGCTTGTTAGAACGCTGTGCTAATGTACTTTGTCATCCACAAGTCAAACCAGCCATTCACGCTCCCTACACAACTTGACACGCTTTCATATTTTTGTCTGTGTAGCCTACAACTTGTGTCTTACATACAATTGGTCCTGCCCAGCGGCTCTTGGTGAGCTTGATCACCTCCCTGAGGGCTGCCTGTGACTGCATCAAGAGGAACTAGCTGCCTTTTCAAAATGGTGTGCCCTTGGGGGCAACACCCTGGCACACACCCCTTGAAGAGGATCTAGCTCCACACACTTGCTACGATACGGTGTGTTACGGGGACGCCTGGACAAGTCGCAAGGATGTTCCATATAAAAGGGGAAGGTAGCAAGGCTATGACTCTGTTACGGCTGACAGTTTGTGCATTAAGACCTTGTTGTGAAGCCAATTGTTCTTTTAGAAAATGGAAGTCAACAAACATAATTTTTTTCTGCTTACCCGTTGGATTTTATGATTGGTTAACTTTTTGTTGAAGTCGCCTTCTTGGCTGCGGAGAAGGTGGTTAACTGTGCGGTTGTACATACCCGACAACCTTATTACACGTGGCCAATATGCGGCTACCAAGACTTACGTTTTCTCCTGCAAAATTGCAGTCATGGTACGGTTTGACTAGCAAACCACATAACAAGCAGGTTTATTGTGCGTAGCATGGAGCGACGATGCCACAAACATCCAACAACGTCGTTGGAGGCATTAGTTAACTCTAGTTTCAGTAAATGCCTGTGATTGGTGGGAACGTTCTAGGAGCCGCGTTCCAGATGGCGGAGACGGCGGGTGACTGCGCCGTCCCTTTGCGAACGTGATCAAAGTTTCACGTTTGAACCAGCGTAGGCCTACATAATCTAGGTATGAAACAAGGAACTTGGTGAAGTGTGGCGGATTGTGGGTGTGCATGTCAAAGTCATGCAAGGGCCGGCATTCTACGGCTCCCTGTCACAGAGATGGCTTGGAATGCTACAAACATGCGACCAGGCACATGCACTTCTACTGACGTAGGTGCGCCATTTGTTCATTTGTCCAGACAGTGGTATTCTATGGTTATGAACGCATGTTGACCCAAGTCTACTGGTCAATGCAGATGCGTCACCTTGAGGCTGAAGATCCCTGATTTTGAGGGATTCTTCTTTTATGATGAGGTCAACAACACTTGGACACAGAACCCGGCCCTGAAGTTGTGCCTACATAATGAACCCAACATTGGCGGGTTTTTGGACGAACCGTGTTACTCACAATGCCCGCCAGACAGAGTTCTTCCTCGTGAGGCAACAGCGGCCGATGAACTCTAGAGGTTGAGCTAGCTTCCTGGCATCTGTTTTCCACCTCCCTTTAGGCAGGACAGAATTCATCCTGTGGGACTTGAACCCGGGCCCTTGCCTCTATAGGTGGACACCATTAACCACTAAACCACTATGGCTTGTCTTTTTGGTGTACCTTTTTGGAGTCACTCCTGCCATGGTGAGAAGCATCACTCCAACAATCTCCCCCTTGCGCATCACCCATGGCAGTTGTCCATGCTCAACCTGCAACTCAAGAGGCTTCCAAAAGCCCAAGCTCCAAACAAGTAGCATCATGCCTATCCTTGGATTGCGCCTTTGTCATGGCATCAGCAAGCATGTGCTTTTTGCCGTAGTGCACAAGCACCACATCACCCTTTGCAACAAGGTCTCGTGCAAAGTGATGCCGCATCTTTATGTGCTTGGTCCTCCGGTGTAGCACAGGGTTCTTGGTCAGACTGATGGCACTCATGTTGTCAACATTGAGTGCCGTTGGCTTCTCTTGCGGCACCCCGATCTCCTTGAGCAATCACCGCAGCCAAAGTGCCTCCTTTACGGCTTCCGTGAGCGCAATATACTCCGCCTCAGTGCTGGATAGAGCTACAGTGTCCTGCTTCCGGCTTGCCCAAGACACGGCTGCACCACCACGCACAAAAACATAGCCTGATGTTGACTTGCGGTCATCAACGTCACCTGCCCAGTCAGCATCAGAGTAGCCAACCAACTCAAGGGAGTCAGTCCAGGCTCCCCCTTCAAACACAAGTTGCGAATGTGTGATTTCCTTCAAGTAGCAGAGGATTCTCTTCACCGCTTGCCAATTTAGCGGCCCCGGATTAGCAACATAGTGGCTCACTTGTCCTTCAGCAAAGGCAAGGTCAGGCCACGTCGCCACCATGGCATACATTATGCTGCCAACTGCGGACTAGTACGGTATTCCAGCCATCTCCTCCTTCTCGTCCTCCGTGCTCGGGCGCATGCTCGAGCTCAGCTCACATGTCGTTGTCATAGGTGTGCTGATGGGGTTGCACTCCTCCATGTTGTAGCGGCGGAGCATCTCTTGCACATGTTTTTGTTGACCCATCTCCAGCATGCGTGCTTTGCGGTCCCTCTTGATGGCGATGCCTAGGTAGTACTCAAGCTCGTCCATGTCTGTCATCTTGAACCGGCCGCCAAGCTGTTACTTCAGGCTCTTGAGCTCCCCCTCATCCAAAGACAAAAGGATGAGGTCATGGACGTAGAGGACGACAATTTGGTGGAGTCTCGGCCGATTACGCACGTACACGCTTTGATCCGCCTTGCACCACTTGAAGCCAAGCTCACCCATGAAACTATCCATCTTGAGGTACCACATGAGCGGAGCTTGCTTAAGTCCATAGAGCGCCTTGCGAAGCCGGCACACCTTCCCTTGCGGTGCATCCACCCCCTCCGGCACCTCCATGTAGAATTCCTTGTCCAGGTCGCCATTGAGGAACGCAGTTTTGATGTCCATTTGGTGGATTTCGTAGTCGTGTGCCGCTGCCACCGAGAGGATAGCACGGATGGAGGCAAACTTGGAAACTGGTGCAAAGGTCTTGTCGTAGTGCTCCCCTTTTCCCTGAGCATACCCTTTTGCCACCAACCACGCCTTGTACCGCTCCACCTTCCCCTCCTTCCAGAAGATCCACTTGGAGCCGATGATTTTCTCGCCCTGCGGCTGGTCAACCAGATCCCAAGTGTCGTTCTCCTCATGGGAGGCAAGCTCATGTTTTATTGCTCCCTTCCACTCAGCCCCGTCCTTCCACTGCAGTGCCTCCTTTACAGATTGAGCCTCCTCTTGTGTGAAGAAGGCTTGTGCAAACCCAGCCCAAATGCCCTTGTCGGAATTGTACCTTTTTGTCCAACTTTGCGCACGGCTGCTCGTGCGGGGCTCTAGAGGTGATTGTTGTTGTTGTTGTCCCCTTTCGGCGCCATCCTCTCCAAGCGCATGCTCCCCCTCTCTTGGAGACCTTGGAGACATCGATCGACTCCTTGCCTCCACGTCCATCCCCGGTGCTTCGGATTCCTCATCTGAACTGGCCGGAATAAAATCTGCCGCTTGCCCATCCCTTAGGCGATGCTCTCCGGTTGGTGGTGATGCGAGGACGTCACCCTCATTCACGTCCTCCAGCGTCTCCCCCTTAAGGAGTGGTATCCGCTCTCCCATCTTGGCGAGACCTGCCTCCTTGTCTGTCCAACGGCTTTTCTCGTCGAACGTGACATCGCGACTCCGCACAATCTGTTGCCTCCTTGGGTAAAATAGCCGGTACGCCTTGCTTCCGCTCTCATATCCAAGGAAAACACACTGGCGGGTGCGCAGTTCCAGCTTGCTCCGTCCCTCATGTGCCTACACCATCGCATGTACAACAGAACGAACTGTGCGGAGGTGACCCACCGCGGGCTTCTTTCCGCTTCACACCTCTTGTGGCGTCTTCCACGCCTTGCTCTCCTTGTCCTTCAACAGCTTCGCCGGCATGAGACTCGTGATGTACGCTGCTGTCCTTACCGCCTTCTTCGAATACCATTGTGTAAGGCCAGTGTCGCTCAACATGGATTGCACCATGTTAAGGATTGTGCAATTCGCTCTCTCCACGACACTATTCTGTTCTCGGAAGTGTGGAGTTGTTTTCTGCCACTCAATCCCCTTGCTCTTCATCCACCCAAGGCACCCCACATATTCACCGCCGTTGTCACTCTGGAACGCCTTCACCTTCAACTCTGTTTGCCGCTCCACATCTGCCACAAAATCTTGCATGCATGCAAGGACCTTGCTCTTCCGCTTCATTGGGTAGAGGTAGAGTTTCCGGCTGTGGTCATCAATGAAGGTGAGGAAGTAGCGAGCTCTGCCGATGAAGCTCTCAAGCGGTCCACACACATCTGTGTGTACCATGGCCAGTTTTGCCGATGCACGCGTCCCCTTGGCCACAAACAGCTGCCGCGTTGATTTGCCAATGATGCATGGCTCACACACGGTCTCCTTGGTTCCATCAAGGCCGCTGATTTGGAGACCCTGCACCACTTCCCTCTTAGCCATCTCCTTCACTCTCGATGGAGAAATGTGGCAGAGTCGCGGTGCCATAGGTCCAAGTCTCCTCCATCCTTTGCTGCAAGATCGGCGGCATTGGACCCTGCCCGGCCGTTGAGGATCTTTGCACATAGCAGGTACAAGTCGTCCTCCCTCTTGGCATGTGCAATCACCTCACCTTTGCCCTCCTTGCGGATGACGGCCTCCTTCTTTGTGAAGAGCACCTCAAGTCCCTTGTCCGTAAGGTGGCTGACGGAGAGTAGGTTTGCCCCAAAGTTGGGCATATGCAGCACATCGTGGATTGTGCTCGTGACAGGTTTGCCATCCACAATTGACTCAATGCGGACGTCACCCTCACCGGCGGCCACCTCTGTTTTTCCATTGGCCACCATCATGCGTCTCTCCGAGGTGCCGTAGGTGAAAAATGCCGCCTTGTTGCATTGCGTGTGGCGGCCTGATCCGGAGTCAATGACGGCAACTCCCGGATCATTCAAGTTGCTGGAGTTGTACGCCATAAGGGCGTGCTCATCTTTCTTCCCGCCCCGCTGTGACCGATCTGTTTTCTTCTTGGGACAGTTGCGTGCATAGTGGCCCTCCTTGCCGCAGTTGAAGCACTCCCCCTTCTTGTCACCCTTCTTGGTGCCCTCTTTGGCACCCTTCCTCTTGCCACCTTGGCCTCCACTTTGAGGATGAACCGTGTAAGCTGAACTTGATGCTACTGTACTCTCTCAATTGCCACGTCGCATCCACTCATTGCGCACGTACTCAGCAACCTTGGGGTACTTCAGCTCGTCGGAAGGCCAGCCACCAAGGACTATGATCATGGGACTCCAAATATCCGGTAAGGCCAGAAGGAGGATCACAGCTTGTAACTGAGGGTCGACCTCCCAACCAGTGGCCACGCACTCCGTTGCGAGTGACTCAATCTGCTGCATGATCTCCATGATGTTGTTGCCTTCATTGGCTCAGAGGGTGACGAGCTGTTTGAAGATGAAGAGCTGATTGGCAAGGTTGCTTGACTTGTAGATGGAGCATAGTTTTGACCGTGCTTCTGCGGCCAGGGTGCATCCTTGTGGTAAGTAAAATGTGGACTCAAGGAGCGCCAACGCCTTTTTGTTGCGCTTCTTGTATGCCTCCTTTACCTCAGCCGTTGCAGTCTCTGGTGGAGCAGTCTCATCACCCTTCACAAGCTCAAACAGTCCATTGTCGTCGAGGAAAGCCTCAAACTGCCACCTCCACGAGGCAAAGCCTGTCCCATCAAACTTAAGGACAGCGCGGCTACTCTCTTGCTTCCTGGTCGCCATGTCTTGCTGTTGGAAGCGTGAAATCAAGCTGGCTTTGAACCCCTTAGAGGCGTGGGCCCATAACCTTTTGTTGGCCTGAGGGTGAGTGTGCACCCTGGGGGGTCCCTAGCAGTGGCTGGTTCACACCACCAACTGTTTTTGGAGAGAATGAAACTGTGGAGGCAACTAGTTCCAAAGATGGCAGAAAACTGGTCAGAGAGTGAGGCAATAGTTTTGGCCTGAATTGAATGGAAATAAACACTTTTTCAAGGATCACAAGTAGTGGAACTTTATAGCCACTGATCTAAGCTTTCCAAAACACCAAAGCATGCCGGATTTGAATCTTCCTAGCAGATTCTACGGCTTCTAGAGTATCCCTTGGTAGGCTGTGCCTTTTCCCACCTAGGAAGGCATCCCTTCCTTCGTCTAGAAGCTTCTGCCCCTTCCTAGATTCCTCAGCTTGCTTGTAGTAGGAGGGAAGGTATCAAGAAGGCCAAGACACCTCTAGATGCCTTGTAGGACAAGTCACCCCTTCTAGAAGGTGTGCCACCTTCCTGGACCCTCACCTGGCCTTCTAGAACCTTAAAGTGGAACTCTAGAGGTTGAGCTAGCCTCTTGGCATCTATTTTCCACCTCCCTTGAGGCAGGACAGAAATTGATTTTGTGGGACTTGAACCCGGGCCCTTGCCTCTATAGGTGGACACCATTAACCACTAAGCCACTACGGCTTGTCTTTTTGGTGTTCCTTTTTGGAATCACTCCTGCCATGGTGAGGAGCATCACTCCAACAGTCCGGTCAAGGAGCTGGTACTGGAAGCAATGGCCGTGCTTTCACACCTCTGGGAGGAAGGGCCACAGATTTGGCCAGGGAGACTGCTGAAGGTGTCACCGGTGAGTCTGCAACTGACAGCAATGGGGGTGTGAGCACCAATGGAGACCCAGCGACACGTCCTTTCATCCTCAATGATAGACCTATGTCCTTTGCGGTGCGTTCACACCTTCACTCGCTTTCCCCTCCCCTCATTAGCAGGCACATTTTGAATGGAAGCATTGTGTTGTGGCAGGAACATGGGCCAATATTCCGTATGTACAACGGGGTACCCTTCTATGCCGTTGAGGAACGACATCTGTAGCCGGGGAGAAAAGTTGTGAAACCTAAACCAAGAACACCGATTTATGATGATCTACATGACGTGTTTGAATCTGACCTTGAGGTTGAGGAAACTGCGAACTTCATCACCAAGTTGAGCCCCTCACCAGCCTTGCTGCGTGACTTTGACCACGATCAACATATCACTTTGGTTCCTTGTTTTCCCGTCCCGAGTCCTCCTTCTTGCTATGGTACACCCGTTCATGTATGGATGCCTTGGGGAGGTGGCGTCTTGTGCACTTGCCGGTCACGGAGAACGGTGTGTCCATGTGAAATAGGCCGAGAGTCATCTCAGGAGACCGTTGGCAGAGGGAAGCTGGAGAGAGAACCCTGTTGTCTCTGTTCGTATTTCTCAGAATAAGAATTTTGGGCTTTTGATTCTGGATGAGAGGGCCAGCCGTCCTGGCAAAAGGGTGATTGGCTTGATTTTGATGGAGGGTGAAAACCCTGGAACTTTCAGATGTTCTTGCGACAGAGGTGTTGGCAAGTGTGGAGATAAATTTGGGATCCTTCAGTCCCATGTAGAGGAAAGTCGGGAATGGCGTTTACCGGAAAATGTGGATGGTGGAGTTCAGAGTAATCAACCTGTACACTTTGAAACTCATATTCCAGTGTGTACGTTTTGTAAAGTGGAATGCCCTTGAGTGATGGCAGAACACGGCTCAATGGAGTGGACTTTACGCCATTGGCCACGAGTTTGGAGTTTTCAGAAGATCAATGTCATCCACTGTTTGCACCCAAGCCGAACAAACAACTCTGCATACGCAGAAGAGCTTGCACAACTGGTGGCCTCCAATGACTTCAAGTTGAGCGCTCCATCCCCAAAAGAGTGCAATTGCCCCTTCAGACACCAGTGGAAGACGGTGAGTGCTCTAAAGCTATCGTCTATTGTCTTGGGCAATGGGATGAAGGACCGTCATGCTAAACTTGGTTAAAAATGTTGTGCAAAAATCTAAAAGGATGAAGTTATATGACAACACAAGAGAATCCAAAGTCTTAAGTAACGAAGCAAGTGTGAACATGTGCCCTTCCTTGCAATGATGAAGAACCGATAGGAATACATGATAAACGTGATACAATGTGATGTAGGTTGAGGTCGGCTACTTGCGGACAAGCAGCTGTGCATGTACAATTTTCCTGTACGGTCTACAAGTCCGCATGTTTGCGTACTCCTCTGCATTGGCATTCGCACACACGGCAATGCTTTGGGTTTTGGCGTTGGCATGCAATTTGATAACTTTGACCACAATCCATGCGGCACTTGATTTTTACTCAAGGTCCACCAGGGTTGTTACAGTTATTTGCCGGACCCTTCTTGCCAATGGAATGCAGGCATTTGTGAGGCTGATTGACGTGGAGGGATTGGGAACATGTTGCAGTTGTTCCGGTGAGGTTCTGGACATGATCGTGTGTGATGGTACAGCCTTCATCAACAGACATGGTGAAAAAGTTGAGAGACCACTCCACACAAATCCCGTTGCTAGACAGACTATCCGGAGTAAGAGAGTCCCTCAGATAATAGTGACCAACCGGCAAGCTAGAGTGTGGCTCGACCGCATTGGTCACCGAAAAGGGCAAAAGGATGTCGTCCTGGAAGTGAATTTGACCATGCTTCTGCAAAGCTTGCACAGCTTTGGGGCCCCAGATGTTGCTGCTATGCTTAACGATGTTAAGGGTGCAAACGTTGACCCTGGAGTGGAGAACGGCGCTGTTATGAGTTGCTTCCTGGTGTTGTCTGTATCTTTGGCTTTTGTGTGTCAAGTGTATTGCTGAGTGAGTATTTGACATGACTTTGTGCAGTTCTATACCACTGGAGCGCCATACGACGATCTTGTTAACTCCCTTGCTGCATAGGGAATCAAAATTTGTTTGTTGTACAGCAAAGGTCTAGACAACCTCCAAGAGCTGCTCATCAACCCCGTCATGATGACTCTGCAACGGTGGCAATGAGTAGTGGACCATATGCCTATTGTGGCTAAGGTTTTTGGTAGGCATATTGGTCCAGTGTTGTTGAAGCACAAGGAGGATATGGATGGATCATGTTGGGTTGAGGCCAGAAACAGTTTTCCGGCAGCAACAAGAAGAGTTCTATCAACTCTTGTGGCCCGCTACGCAAATTTTGTGATGAATGTGAGTATTGTGCCGTTCTATTCCTGATTTCATGTTGTTGTGTTTGCCCCCGATGAAACAAGCAGAATACCACTGTTTTGCAGGATGTGGAGATTCCTGGAGTTCATGTTCCAGTGCTACCAATTGCAACAGCGTGCTGCCCAAAGTGGACTTAAAAGAAAATGCGGCCCTTGTTTGTAGACCTTGAGCGGGAAAATGGCAAGAGCATAAATGCTCAAAATGATGCAAAGTGTGCTGCTTAAAATCCTGATCGCCTCCCCCAGCATGCAAACAGCGGGTATCTTCACAATTGTCTTCCCTCACCTTGTTATTTATGGTTTTCATGTGATGTGTGGAGGTGAATCTTTAAGTAACGTTTTTACCACACTCTTGACAAGGTTCAGCAATTGGGAAATATCAAAATACACTTTTCATGACAATTCCTGCAAACTGTATGACCACTTGCTCATACATTTGCTCTAAGGCGGCAGCCATCAGTGGTTGCGTCCACAAGATTTCTGTGTGACCGCTTCCACTACGGCCACCAAGAGTCTGCTAAACATGAGTGTTCTCCAGCATTCAGTCCTGATGTGTACATCCATCTCTCATGTATGCCTCCCGTTATCATGCTTGGCGTCATGTAAACTCACGTTTGGGCACACCAATATGGTTGGGTTATCACTACCAGTGGCTGTACAGGTGTTTACACTTCAGCCAACGAGCAGGTGAACATGTTCATACGGCGTTTTTCACTCCAGAGCAACACATACAACATCAAGTATTTCATGGAGATGACCTGGTTTGTCTTTGCAAACTGGATCTTGTGGAAGAACAAGAACAAGATTCATGGGTATGTTCCTGACGTGGAGCTCAAAGAAGCGGTCAATGCTCCTTCCAATCCCATTGCTCTCTTTGATGATGACTACCCAGTTTTGGAGATGGGTGACGAGGATGGAGATGATGTTGCGGAGATGCTGGGTAATTGTTTGAGATGATAACCCAGTGGCAAATGTCTTCAAACATGTCCACTAGAACTGTGACTGAAACATTGGTGAGTGAGCATTTGACATGACTTTGTGCATTCATCCTGCTAAACACGTTAAACGTGTTTGTACAGATTGAAGTGTTCCGACGTGTTCAACTTTGTTACAACATGAGACACTTCATGGATGTTGCCGCCGTGCAATGTCTCTCTGCAACAACGATGTCACGTCACAAACGAGGTAGAAACGAGCGCCGTAGGGTTACGCCGTTACGCTATCAAGGCAGACGTTGTTTTTGAACCAGGACATGACCTCTAAAAAGGTGTGGAAGACGTTCTTTCTGACTTTCAAGGTGTGTTCAAGGACCCATCACACGGCCTACCTCTGGCAGGGAAGGTGGGTCATACCATACCACTGGAGCCTGGAGCCAGTCCGTTGTTTTGGGAAATGAATCGGCTCAGCCCGGCTGCGAGGAATGAAGCAGAAACACAAACCAAGGAGTACCTATACAAAAGGGTGGATTGAGCCAAGCTCATCTCCCTTTGGTGCACCGATCCCCTTCATGAGTAAGAAGGATGGAGGTCTGCACATGTGTGTGGATTATCGCGCATTGAACAAGCTTACGGTGAAGAACCGTGATCCACTACCGTGAATTGAGTACCTTTGGTGATGAAGTCCCTGAGTAACAAGCTGTAATACTGAGTTGCGGACTCCGAGCCTGGATTTTGGCAAAGTCCCTCAATAGCAACTTGTAATTCTGACTTTTGGTGGACTATCTTCTAGAGAGACTCCGCAGTCCATCCGAGACCATTGGCCAGATGTACTTGTGTTACTCACTCTGGCAGATTTTCTTATGGAAATCAAATTGCGACCAACTCCTCGAGCCGTGGCACACATTCCAACTTTGAAAGCTCATATCTCCCTTGTTACTTGTCCAATTGCAGTGAATCAACGTCCATCGGATTTAGCAACTTGTCCACTTTTAGAGGCAACCATCTATTCTGGGTTTGGATCAATACTTGATCCGCTACATCCAACTGTGAGGATTCTCCTCTCTCTAGCGGCTCCTTGGCACCTCTCAACGCTGCACTTCATGCATGCAGAGGCACAATGTTTCAACACCCGGAAGAGGCAAGCAGCAAAGGGGGTGCCAGAGAACTTGGGAAAAGTGGAGTTATCAACTCTTGTGACACCAATGGGTGGAGCTGTAATAGGGACTTTCTGTGAGTTACTCTCTGTGGATACTCTTTCTTTGTGTCCAGCCAGGAGATAGGTAAGGCGTCGCTCTTTGGCTTCATTGTACGAATACAGTGCTACAACGAAAGTTGTGGCGGTGGTTGAAGACCAGAAAGATGATGAAACTGCAGATTTGGTGCCTCAATTATCCACCCCACGTCAGTGGGCACGGCTTTGACGACAAAGGCAGCTTACGGTTTTCACAGTAGAGAGGGAACCGACAATGGAGATTCTGTCGTATTACTCACGCCTAACATGAACACCAAGTAGAGGATGTGGTTCTAGAGGGTCTTCCTATTGAGATTGTAAAAATTGTCGTGAATGATGTTATCTCCTTGGATGTTACACTGAACTTCGGACTCTATAGATGAATTGCTCTTCTTTTGTTTTTGAAAGGCCTATCTTGTTGGAAAATTTTCAAGCTCCATAGAACTTGATGAGCAGTGTTGTCGGCCTTCACGAGCCCAGGTGGAGTGTTCAACGCCCTTACCAGGACATGAAAGGATGAGGTCATAGCAGCTACCTTTCACAACCCCCTGATATACTTCCAAACACAACCCAATCTGTCTCGACGTCAAGTGCATTGGAGCGAATACTTGAGTCGATTCTTGTTCACGTGGCACCATCGGCCCAGCTGAATCAACGTGGCAAACCCTTTGAGCCGGACCCCTGTTTGTGTGGCAATCATGGTGGGAAGTAAGAACTCGTTGGAGTGTAACTTTGCCACTGTGGCAAAGGCAACAACTGAACATGTAAACCCACTCTGTCCAGCCCCAAGACCACTAATGGGAGTACACCCTTTCAAGAACTGGATTCGCATGGGCTACACCAATCGATCCATGGTTTCAAGATTCACAAAACATTGAGCGACATGGCCTCATTGAAGTAGAAGGCCTCTGCAAGCATGGTGAACAATTTGTGGTTCCTCAAATGGACAGACCACGTGAGTCGGTAATGTTAGAGTTTCATAACCCTCCAACAGCCGGACACATGGGTCCAAAAAAAGCTACGCGCTCGCTGAGCTTTAATGGTGTTCCAGAAGGAGTAATGACGTATGGAGATACTGTGCGGTTTGTGACCTTTGCCTCCAAAACAAAGCAAACAACAAGGCACCTGGGGGGTTACTCCAGCCCCTAGAGCTACCAAACGCTCCATGGGAGTCTATGGCCATGGATTTCATGACCAATCTTCCAGAAACAACAAATGATCATGATGCCATCTTAGTGGTGATCGACCAAAGGGTCTTCATTTGTGTTCATGGCTTTGTTTTGTGCAAGTTCTGAGTCTAGGCTTGAGCTTTGTGGTCGCCTCACGTTATGTTTGCAGGAGTTGGACAGAGTTGTGAGAGTCACATTTTGCAAAGGGGATAACACAATCTGCATTTTTTTTTGGACATGATAAGGTGTAGAGCTAGTCGGAAGCTTCCTAATGCATCAAACTCTGCATGGTGCACTTCATGCCCACATTGTTATGGGTCACTGCAAGGGAAAAAGCACGCCTCTTCTATGATGGCATCATAAAGTACAATGGTATCCCATTGAACATCGTCTAAGACCGTGACCCTTCATTTGCAAGCTGCTTTTGGCAGGCACTCAATGAGCGACAAGGGACATGAGGGGAGATGTCAGCTGCTTTCTAGCCGCAAATTGACGGTCGGGCAGAGGGCATGAATATCACATTAGAACAAATGCTACACATGAACAATGACGCGACGATGGAGGATTGGGATGACTTCCTTGCTCTTTCAGAGTTTGTTTTCAACAATGCAGCAAAAGAGTCATCAGGCTATACTCCCTTCTTGCTAAACCATGGTCGGCATCTGGTGGTACCCGCATCTATGGTGAAGTACAGGGGCAGCAGTGATCAGGTGCCCTCCGCCCACACCTTTGTTGAAAGAATGGACGCGTTTTGGTACGATGCAAAAGACAACCAAAACGCTGCTAGACAATGACAAAAGGCCTTTGCTAACAAAAACTGACACAACGTCAAGTTCTCTGTCGCCAACTTAGTGCTTTCGAGCATGAAGAACGTAAAGCTGAAGACACTAGGTGCACGTCACATGTTACCAAAGTGGCTTGGACCATTCGTGATCACCCATGTAGTTGCACAAGTGGCGTACCGGTTGGACCTACCAATGCACATTCACATCTTCCATGTGAGTCTACTTGCACCAGATAATGCAGATGGGTTTGCTCAGCCGCCCCCGCCTGCTGTCTTTGCTGTGGAAGGCCAGGGCGAGGTCTACTACATCCTCTAGCACCATGAGCGTGTACTCCATGCTTGAGTGGTCAAGGATTACCTTGTGCATTGGGCCGATTGTCGACCTGAACACAACTCGTGGGAACCAAAATGTTGGATGCCGAAGGCGGCTGTAGCAGAGTAGTGGGAGGTGTTCCATATGGGGTGCCAGAAAGTGACCAAAGTGGGTTGTGCGATATAAATCATCAGGTCACAACAGTGAATAGAGGATGATTTTCTGGTTCTGTAACACTTTACAGAAGTTGATTCGGAGTCTGTTTGAGGGAGATAGAGATTTTCAAGGTTTGGTGGCAATGAGTCCGGTTCAAGTGACGGTTCCTGCACTGCCAGCACCAATGACGGCCACAATTATTGGCTAGGGAGGTTTGGAGCGGCCTTCAAGGTAGAAAGGTGGTAGGAGGACCTTGCGGGAGCTTCAAGGAAGGTCCTCACCAAGATTATTGGTTGTGCACATGGAAGGGAAGGTAATTCTCGTGTGTGAGAGTGTGACTGCCGCTCATCCCGCTAGGCTAGGAGTGTGCTAGGAGGTGAACTTTAACAGAGTGGTTCTTCCAACTACATGTGCCAAACGAGGCATTCTTAGGCTTGTAAGAAACCCGTGCTAACTTATCTTCTCATCCATGAGTCAAAAAAGCCATTTGCGCTCTCTACACAACTTCACATGCTTCCGTAGTTTTGTCTCTGCAGCCTACAACTTGTGTCTCACATACAATTGGCCCTGCCTAGCGGCTCTTGGTGAGCTTGATCACCTCCCTGAGGATTGCCTTTGATTTCATCAGTGGTATCAAGGCTATAACAAGGCTCTTCCTCATCCTTGAGGCACTCCTTGCACCCTGTTGTGTGAGAAAGTCGTTTGGGGGCTGAACGTTACACTGCCATGGTGACATCCGCTTCTGTGGTGGCTGGCGTCAACGTTGCCAAGTTCGAAGGCAAGAACTTCTTCAACTGGAGCAACAGCATGAAGAAGGTGCTGATGGAGAAGGGCCTCTAGAGCCATGTGCGTGAGGAGGAACCAGCTCAGTCCTCTCTCTCACCTGGTGAGGTATGTACCCACCACAAGGAGCGTGACCGCACCCTCGCCACCATCTACCTCTACCTCGCCGAACGGCAGTAACTCCTCGTCTGTGGCATCCTCGAGCCTAAGGAGATTTGGAAGAAGCTTGAGTCCACTTATGCATCCAATTCAATCCTCAAGAGTATGGAGCTGCGTTGTTGCTTTCACACTGTGAAGATAGATGAGTCCGGATCCATGATTGATTACATCAACATGGTGAAGTCTCTTGCCGACCAGCTTTCTGCAATTGAGGACCCTGTCAAGGAACGTGTGCTGATGCTAACCATCCTTTCTGGCCTTCCTAGCAGCTACACTCCTCTAATTCTTGCCCTGGACGAGCGTGGCGACAAGCTCTCCCTCAACAATGTTGAAGAGAGCCTATTGTTTGAGGAGGAGCAGCGCAAGTGAGAGGACAATGGAAGCGGATTGGACGTTGCTCTCATCACCAAATCTGGTTGTGGGGGCGGTGCTGCACCAACCAAGAGCAACGGTGGAGAAGGGAAGAAGGGAAACTGTCACTACTACAAAAAGCCGGGGCATTAAGCGCGTGAATGCCGGAAGAAGAAGGTGGATCTTGCGGCTAGAGTAGGAGCGGGACATCAGTCCGACGCTTCCGCAAACGTAGCAGATTGGGAAGGTAGATTCGTGACAACCACCCAGGTCCTGCATGTCTCCGACAAGACAATACCTCCTTATTCTGGATCATCGACTCGGGAGCCACGCAACACATGACATGTTACCCGGAGTGCTTTGTTGTCTACACCATCATTGAGCCTCGTCGGGTGTACATGGGGGACAACCATGTGCAAGTGCCGGTTTGGGAGAGTGAGATTGTGTTTTGTGCTTCCGTCGAGGGCAATCATGTGGAACGTTGTGTAAGGAGGGGTGCTCCATGTTCCGAGGCTGGCTGCTAACCTCCTCTCTGTCTCATCTCTCATCTTTGAAGGCATGCAGGTTCACTTTGAGAATGGTGGCTGCACCATCTCTGCACGTACAGGTCGTGTGCTTGCAAAAGCGGACAAGGAGGATGGACTCTATTGTCTCTATGTGTCATTGGAGAAGGAAGCCGACTCAGCGTTGGCGACAAGAGAGGGAAAATACGACATTGGCTTGTGGCTGCGCCGGCTTGGTCACCTTGGCTTTGGCGCCATCATCTCCATGCAACAGATGGTTTGTGGCCTTGAGCTTAAGGGGGTGAAGCAGCCAGGTGCATCGGCTTGTGAGAGTTGCATTGAAGGGAAGCAGGCCCGTGCTTGATTCTTCGGGGAAGGGAGGGGGGCGGTTGAGCTTCTCTCACTTGTTCACTCTGATTTGTGAGAACCTATGCCATCTCAGTCCTTGTCCGACAAGTTGTACTTTGTCACATTCGTTGATGACAAGTCGAGGAAGACGTGGGTGTCCTTCGTGGATGGAAGGGATGAGTGGTTTGATGCTTTCAAGGTGTGGATTGCTGCTGCACATAATGAGAGTGGCAAGCGGTTCAAGGTGCTTTGTACCGATGGTGGAGGAGAGTACCTCTCCAAGGACTTCTAAAACTTCCTCAAGCGTCGGGGGATCAGGCACGACGTCACCCCACCTAGAACACCGTAGCTGAACGGGTTGGCTGAACGCGCGAACCTCACCCTCATGGAGCATGTTCGCAGTGCTTCAAGACGCAGAGCTCCCGCCAACCTTTTGGATGGAAGCGATCAACACCGCCGCATACCTGAAAAAACCGAAGTCCCATGCGCGCTGTGCCATTGATGACACTGGAGGAGGCGTGAACGGGGCGCAAGCCAACAGTGACGCACCTGAAAGTATTCGGGTGTGGCGCATTTGTGCACGTGCCTGCCGGCAATCGCAACAAGATGGATGCAAAGTCGGTGAAGGCGGTCTTCCTCAGCTACGACACCATGGGATACCGCCTCTACAACCTCGCTGCACGCAAGATCATCCGCAACCATGATGTGGTCTTTCAAGAGGACGTGAAGGGCCGGACTTGGAGCCCAATGTATGCAGTTCCACTTGCTCCCGCACTCGTACGAGAAGTGGGAGAAGAGCCGGTAGCAGAAGAGGGCGGTGCGGAAGATGGCGGTGATAGCAGCAATGGCAAGGAGGTGGAGGGAGCTAAGAAGGAGAAAGCAATAGAATGCGATGAGGAGGAGTAGCAAAGCAACGCACGGCAAGTGCCATAGAGGTCTGGACACAACAACCATGGTGCACTTGTTCTTGTGGAGCCGTTGAGGAGATCAAAGCGCCTCGCAAGATAACAGAGGCCGCTGGAGGAGCTGGTAAACCTATGCACCGTTGCACCACCAACGGAGTCACCTGACCTTGAGCTTCTCTTCCTCACAGTCATCGATGACCCAGCCACATTCACTGAAGCTATGCACAGCGCCGAGGCGGCAGATTGCCGTGCCGCAGCAAACAAGGAGAATGGTGCGCTCATGAACAACTGCACCTGGACCCTCGAGGAAGCTCCACGTGGCAGCCGGGTGATCGAGTGTCAGTGGATTTTCAGGTGCAATCGTGGTGCGGATGGTAAGGTCAAATGTAAAGGACGGTTGGTTGCAAAGGGATATGGGCAGGCTGAGGGTGTTGTTTACAATAAGACATTTGCACCTTTTGCAAAGTTCCCATCCATCCAAGCGATCCTTGCTCTTGTTGTTGCTATGGACAGGGAGGTGCACCAAATGGATGTGACGTGTGCATTTCTGAATGGTGACCTTGAGGAGGAGGTGAACATGGAGCAGCCAGAGGGGTATGTGGTGGAGGGAAAGGAGGATTTGGTGTGCAACATTGTGAAGGCTCTTTACGGCCTGAAGCAACCACCGCGAGCATGGTACCACAAGATGGATGAGCAGCTGGCTGGGCTTGGTTTTGTGCGCAGTGATGCCGACCATGCACTTCATGGGCGCGTGCAAGAGGCAAGCCAAGTCATCATCTTGCTCTATGTTGATGATCTGCGCATTGCATCTGACTCCAGATCAATTTTGGACAATGTGAAGCAGTCCCTTGCTGCCAGGTTTGACATGAAAGACATGGGAGAGCTGAGCTATAACCTTGGCCTTAAGGTCAAGCGCGACCGGCAGCAGCTGAATTTGGAGTTGTGCAGAGCACGTACGTGACTGACAACGTCAAGCGCTTCAACATGGCAGGAGCCCGCAAGGCCGCAAAACCCCTGGAAGTGGGAGTGAAGCTGAGCATGATGTAGACTCTTCGCGGCATGCAAGAAGGAGCCGCATGGAAGCAGTGCCGTACCAAGCAACAGTTGAGAGCCTCATGTACGCACCAGTCGGCACGCGCCTTGACATCTGCCAAGCAGTGGGAGTGCCTAGCATGTTTTGTGCGAATCCAGGTGTGCCGCATTGGGAGGCGGTCAAGCGCGTGCTGCATTACCTTGATAGCAACAGCAGCCTTTGGCTCATCTTCAACGACAACAACAACCCCATCCTTATTGGCTACTGCAATGCAGATTGGGGAGGTGACCTGGACACAAGGAGGTTGACTAGTGGGTTCGTGTTTGTAGTCGGGGGAGGAGCAATCAGTTGGAGGAGCAAGAAGCTAGAGTGCATCGCCCTGTCCTCCATCGAAGCTGAGTACATTGCCTTGAGTGAAGCAGCAGAAGGAAGCCGTGTGGCTGCGGGAGCTGCTAGCCAGCCTTCGACAGCAGCAGACGAGAGCAACTACAGTCTACTCTGACAACATGAGTGCCATTGCTCTGACAAAGAAGGCGGAGTTTCACGCCCGCACCAAGCACATCGACCTGCGATATCACTTCATCCGCGAACTTGTGGCAAAGCAAGTCGTGTAGATCAAGTTTTACCTTTCAACCATGATGCTGGCAGACTTCCTGACCAAGCTGTTGGCAGCACACCGCTTTCAGCAGCTAAGGGGACAGTGTGGACTTGTGTGAGTTTCATTTTTGTAAAGTGCGAGAATGTTGGATATGGGGTGCCAAAAAGTGAGCAAAGTGGGTTGCTTCATGAAAATCATAAGGTCAAAAAAGTGAATAGAGGAAGTTTTGCTAGTTTTGTAGCACTTTACAGAACTCGATTTAAAGTTCGTTTGAGGGAGATATGGATTTTCAAGGTTTGGTGGCAATGGGTCCGGGTCAAGTGATGGCTGCTGCACTATGAGCACGAATAATGGCCACAATTACTAGTGAGGAGGTTTGGAGCGGCCTTCACGGTAGAAAGGCGGCAGGAGGACCTTTAAGGAGCTTCAAGGAAGATCCCCACCTAGATTATTGGTTGTGCACATGGTAGGGATGGTAATTCTCTTGTGTGAAAGTCATTGCCACTCATCCTGCTAGGCTAGGAGTCTGCTAGGAGGTGAACTTTGACAACTTTGCTAAGTGGTTCTTCCAGCTCCATGTGCCAAATGAGGCGTACTTAGGCTTGTTAGAGAGTTGTGCTAATGTACTTCATGTCATCCACAAGTCAAACCAGCCATTCACGCTCCCTACACAACTTGACACGCTTTTGTATTTTTGTCTGTGCAGCCTACAACTTGTGTCTTACATACAATTGGTCCTGCCTAGCGGCTCTTGGTGAGCTTGATCACCTCCCTGAGGGCTGCCTGTGATTGCATCAAGAGGAACTAGCTGCCTTTTCAAAATGGTGTGCCCTCGGGGAGGATCTAGCACCACACCCTTGCTACGATATGATGTACTACGGGGACGCCTGGACAAGTCGCAAGGATGTTCCATATAAAAAGGGGAGGTAGCAAGGCTATGACTCTGTTACGGCTGACAATTTGTGCATTAAGACCTTGTTGTGAAGCCAATTCTTCTTTTAGAAAATGGAAGTCAACAAACAGATTTATTTTTTTGCTTATCTGTTGGATTTTTCCTTCCAATTGTGCAGGTCACTAGTCTCTCCAAGCAACACAACAAATCAGGTGGATTTGGTTCTAAAGGGGAAGGAATGTATAAGTGAAATGTTTTACGTTTTGACAACATTTCGTGAAAAACGTTTGACCATGCTTGTTGGCACGGTCCATTGTAAGGGCCATGTGGATGTTGGAAAAAGAAAACCAACCATTAGGGGCCCCTTTCCATC
This sequence comes from Penium margaritaceum, assembly GCA_023375785.1. NCBI lineage: Eukaryota > Viridiplantae > Streptophyta > Zygnematophyceae > Desmidiales > Peniaceae > Penium > Penium margaritaceum. Next base: position 19,082 of record SZWC01007185.1, on the reverse strand, counting down.
ACCTCTAACAAGACAAGGAAACTCTAACTTATGCCCCCATATCATATCTTGCTTACTCGGAACTGTGCCAAAACCCTGTCATGTTAGGTGAGAGGGTTTTTCTGTACCCTTCGTCCATCGGCGAATTCTCGTTCATTGAACAAAATATACTCGAACGGGCTCCCGATGAAAGGAGAAAGAGCAAAAAATGAAGTGGGGATTACAACGGACGTAATTGTGAAGTAATCATAACTGTAAACTCGGAAGTATTGCATAGCTTTGAAACATCGGTTTTGCTCTATTGTAATGCGACTCGGGTATGACCCACAAGAAGAGGGGACTCGGTGACGTTTGAGGACATTCCTCGACCCACTCGCGACTGAGTCACTGAAAGCTTCCGCAATTTGACGCTACCTACTCGGTACATGTCCACAGATGACCCCTTTGTTTCTTTTAACACGCAAATGCATCTAGTTTGATGTAAGCTTTCATGTTTGGTGTAGGCTCTTACCACACCAAACATACATAACGTTCAATCAAACTTGGGGGTTTGCGTGCCAAAAACAAAGAAGTAAAGGGTTCATCGCCCCTACACGTTTCTTACATCGAAGAAAGTTCATGCACTAATTTTTTGCTTGTCTGGTGAGGCATGCCGCAAGCGAGCATGAATTTAGAGTGGGCCTTTCAGTACTTTTTCTACCGGTGCTGGGCAAATGAGAGTCACACTTTCATGAAAGTGTTTTATGGATATCTGAGCTAGATGGCTCTTTCTTCAAGACCACAATCGGAGAACAACAAACTCTATGAAGACAAGGATGCTCGCATCTTTGGCGTAGAATGTGAAAATTTAACATCCGAAACAGTTGCATGAATTTCTTGTGTAGGATACCAGTTACAAGGTAATGCAACTAAATGTTCACAATGCCCATCCTATGTTTTCTTTATGAAAAAAAATGTGCATGACAAAAAACCACCCAAAATCTTTTGCATCTTGTTTGTAAGACGAGACACACGTGCGTACACACGCACATATGCACATTATACCTATTGCAAACAATGTCTGGTAGACAAAAATCTGCATCACTTTAGGCATGGTTTTTACTGTGACCTTTTGCACGTTACTCGGTGGTTGGGCTGAGAGAGATGCACTCTCCCTGTCAAGAATTGTGAGATGATCATTAAGCTATTCCTTTGGTGACATTGCATGCTTTGACCACCAAAGAAGAACCATCAACCCATCCAAGTCAAAGTTGTCAACATTCATGCAAAATCAAGTCACACACATGACATTTGTCAAAGCAATTCCACAGAAAAAACAATGAACAAGAATGAAAGTGTACTCCCTTCAGTACTCCTTGCACCCAAAGTTGATATGCTGTCGATGCTTTTGTCATGTTTTGAGGGCATAGGAGAGCATGTTTTATGGAAGTGACAAGTATTAAGTTGCGTCACCAACGCTGGGGACTATGTATGTCCAATTGAAGTGGGCATGGACACATTGACTCATCCTGATGTGCAACAATTGCACCACACATCATCAATCAAAGTTAACAGCAGTTTATGGATTCTACGTGAAAGCAAATTCTCAAACCTTACTGATGCCCCTTCGTATGACTGCCTTCTTGATTGGCGGTGGTTGCCTGGTTGAGGTGGGCTTGGGGACACACAAGGTCTTAGAAATGTACAGAAGGTGCCGGTTGCAGCGCAGGCCATAGTTCCAGTCAGCCATGCTCTTGAGAGAGGTAAAGAAGCGCGCAAGCAGATTCATGCA
>SZWC01007184.1:47961-60968 GCA_023375785.1 Penium margaritaceum | reverse complement strand
AGAGAGAGAGAGAGAGAGAGAGAGAGAGAGAGAGGAGAGAGGGGGGGGGAAGGGGAGGGAGGGCGGGAGGGAGGGAGGGAGGGACAGATGGACGGACGGAGGGTGGAAGGGGGGGAGGGAGGGAGGGAGGGAGGGAGGGAGTTTTAGTCAATCTTTGCCATCATCGTGTGTTTGTGAGCATGCTGTTTCTCCTTTGGCTGCCTGGCATTGCCCTGTTGTGGTGTTGCCATGTTGTGGTGTTGCCATTTTGTGGCATTGCCATGTTGTGGTGTTGCCATTTTGTGGTATTGCCATTTTGTGGTGTTGCCATTTTGTGGTGTTGCCATTTTGTGGCATTGCCATGTTGTGGTGTTGCCATTTTGTGGTATTGCCATTTTGTGGTGTTGCCATTTTGTGGTGTTGCCATTTTGTGGTGTTGCCATGTTGTGGCGTGCTGCAGAGCTCGTTGCAAGGCCTGCTGTCATTGTTTGTGCCGTCGCAATGGGACGCCGTACGGCGTGTTGTGGCGAAGCTGGAGGAGGAGGTGCTCATTTTCTGCAATGCAAGAGGGTGCTACACACCCATCTGACGGGAGACCCGCCTGCCATCTGCCTCACCGCTCGTCACTTGCCAGGGTGGAGTTTACCATGGCCCCATCAGCTTCAGTGGGATAGTACCGATGGGTGGTTGAGGTCACTCGACGCAGGGTGATGAACCCAGGCCAGACAGGCGCTCTCAAGTGCGGCTGTTTGTACAGAGGGTGGGCCAAGCTAGCAGCGCTAGGCCCTAGTCTTGGTTAAGCAATGGAAAGTTCTATTCAAGGCTTAGCCGCATTAGCGCATGGAATGTGAAGACATTTTATTTAGCTTTTACATAGGCAAAGTGCGACTGCTTTGTTTCCGACACAAGTGCACATCCCCAGGCTCTTTATGACACACATGCAAAACATTTGTTTAGTGCGTAGCCTTTCATTTTGCAGTGAATGTGAAATTTTGTTCTTCAACTCAGGACATGAAGTGCTCATGCGCATTTGCACTCTCTAGATAATTTGTGGCACCAAGGTGACATGACATGATAATTGGGTTGACTTCAGGCTCATTCATCCGCATTGACAGGAGATCCTTCTGTCACACTTGACTGTTGACGTCCATCGGCCATGCATGTCAGTCAACAGAAGAATATTGCACCTGTGCTCAAGAAGTGCTAAAGATGAATGCCAGCCGCAGTGAACCGATCTACTACAAGGGTGCAAGTCACGTGCACCTACACTCTGGAACTGCAAACCTTAGATGGCAATGTCGCGTAAAAAATGAGGCATATGATAATGCTATAAAGAAAACTATTCACGACGGCCGATGAATGTGAACATATGCTCACAAACATAGCTATGCTTGACATTGGTGTGCTTCATGCGCTTGTGATGCATGCAGTCCTCCTTGGTAATCTCATCGTTGCAGGGTACGCGTAGTTACTGTAGCAAGCGACAGAGCTAGACTCTCTAGCAGGTGCCAGTGCCAATTGAGACATACTGGATCTCACTAGAGCTCCTCGCTACAAAGCCTTCTTTGCCCACGATTGTAAGTGGAGAGGGCACAACACAACTAGAAGCGCGGCCTCGAGGTGGCGCATCCGTGGGCTTTGGGAGCAAAAGTGACATGCGTGCTCATGGTCATGGCCAAGTACATGAGGGAGCAAATGATATGTAGATAATCTGTAACAACCACCAACTCACCCAACTACGACACGTCTAGTGGCTTCAGTAGGCGCTGGCCAACTCGCGTCTTGGGAGTCGAGGCAATGAACACTAACTCGAGTAGTGACGCAAACCTATTGCATAGGCTGCACACAGAGATAGCCTAGTGGACATGCAGAGTACGACACTGTCTATATTTGCAGCCTGGGCGAGAGGTTTGCGCTCTCCACGATCACGCTCAAGGACGAGTAGGACTGGATCAAGAATGATGCGTCGGTACCCCCTTTGCTCAAGGATCGACGTAATCTCTTGATTTCGGCAGCACGGCAAGTGCTTCACGCCATACAACACCTTCCGCCTCTCCCAGATCTTGTACATGCCCTCAATGAAGCCCTGTATAACCATGGGGTTTCACGTCGTACATAAAGGTCTTGTTTGAGAGAACAGTCGGACTTTAATTCGTGTTTGTACAGCCGACACGCAAACACACCTTGCACCGAGAGGGTAAATCGACCAGCTCGTACACGTTATGCTCATTGAGAGCAGCAAGCTCCTGTTGCATGACAGCCACTGCTTAGCATCAGTTTCCTCACGTGCTTTCCAGACTATGATGAGCTCAGGCGCTAAGGGTGTGTTGCTGTTGGTGGCATGGCACTAAACAACGGCGCCAACAAACAGCGCCACCTCTAGAGCACACTGGAAGTCACTACAAATTAGACCACATCTGACACTAGTGTTCGGATGCACAACCCAAATGGCAAGACCCACGTCGTGTACACTAAAAAGGACAAGTGGGTTGGCTAGCTGCTGATTATCACAGGTAGTGTGGATATACTTGGGGATGCACTATGCCGGCAAGGCAGTCTGTGACTGGGAAGGACAAGTAGGGACAACGGGGTTTAGGAAGGGCACACAGTACATCTTGGGACAACGAACACCACGCAACACAATGGGGCTGGAGGGGCGGATGGTGCCGACGCCATGATGAGAAGTGAAGTCCATGCCCTGTTGATCCGAGGACGACACCGAGAGTAGGTTGACCTTGAGAGAAGGCACGTAGAGCACATCAGGCAAGACGAGACCACCACTAGGGCTAATAAAACGGACAACACTAATGCCTTGGATAGGCTGGAGGTGGCCTGAGCCAGTGCAGACAAAGCTAACATGACTAGCAAGGCCAAAGGAGACAAAAGAGGACCTGACGTATGTCATTGTTAGGAAATAAGCGAGAACCAGCCTCGTTGCACTCATCTCTCGGAGAAATTCGATTCCTTGAATAATGGCTCAAGTCTCAGAAGACCCAACTTGACCAAAGGGCTCTGCGGTCCTCCAACCGTTTAATTGACACTCAAGCATCCCTCTGATGACGTGACATGTGCCACCTGCGTCCGAGTAGCGGAAAGAAGCCGTTGTTCTTGCTGTTTTTACCTGTTCTGATTGTATATATGGAGGATGTTCATTCCCTCGCAACTTAACCCAGAACAATCTATCCATCCTGTTCGCCTTTGGTTTCGCGGCTTCACCGTCGTGTCTTCGCTCTGCTCGTCCATCGCTCATTCTTCCATCGCCATCCACTCTCAACTCTCGGCTTTGCACCTCTTCGTTCCGTCACTCTCGTCCCTTTGCTTAGTTCCCCTTAGCGCATCACTCGTTCGATCAATCCTACATCCCTCGCACAACGTTTTCTCACTGGCCACCTGTCTACCTTACCGCTCTACCTTAACCCAACTCTTCTACATGGTTTCTGCAACTAACTCCTTGCATCGTCTCTCGGCTTCTCATTTCCTTCATCAGTCTCCCATGGTCCATAGACCCCATTGCTTCTATCTGCTTCTGCCATTACTTGTCTAGCTTTCTCCATTTTCCTAACATGGTGTCAGAGCCACAAGTGACATCGTTTGGTTCCTCTTGACCACGTCATCGCTTCATCACTTCCATCGCTGTTTTTTTTGCCGTCCCACCTACGCCTATCGTCGCCGTCGTTCCGCACCTCTCTGCTTCATAAGCAGCTGACGCCAGCAGCATCGTTTGAACTGCGTCTCAAGGCATGGCAGTATTCATTACAAAGACAAAGTCCTATGTCCAATTGCACGTCCGTAGCAATGCTCAGTACTTCCCCACAACCCACAGCAGTTCCCAAAGCGCTCTCTGCCACCAACTTCATCAAAGCTTCCTGTAGCTCCACCATCTTCGTCAAAGTTTCCTCCATTTCTCCTCCTTTCTCCATTTTGTCTACATTACTCTCAGCCAACCACCTTCTCTATAGATTCTACCTGCCTGCCTCTCTTCCTCACCAATCGTAACAATCTCTGTGACTGAATGGCTCGGTCACGCCTACGTCGACGCCTCTGTCTCCCACAACGCCTTATCCATCTGGTCCCCCTTCACATGCAGCAGCCGTTCCTTTCTGCTCCATCCACATTGCCCTCACCATCTATGATCTTCTTATCCTCCAACGTGCATTATCCTATCGAGGCGTCCTCTCACACTACCCTGCAGAGCTCCGTTTCCAATCGGGACATTGAACACCACCAGTCTTCCTACTTGTCTGTCTCGGGCCAACTGGGAAACAAGCTGTCACTCTCTCGACATCCGCAGACCTCTCTACTTCTCTCGGACCGCCCCTGCTCCAACAAATCTCCTATCAGAGTCAGGATATGGGACACCACCAGTCTTCATGCCTGTGTGTCTCGGGCCAACTAGGGGCACACGTCATCACTCTCCTGACACCAGAGAAGCTCTATGCTTTTTGATATCTTCCTCTTCTCTCGCATCTGTTTCATCCATCCTCCCTCGAGACAGCTCTTGCATCAGCTTCCTCTTCAGCGCTTGTCTGCCTCAGTCATACTCAGCCTCATCTACTGCCATCATCTTCAGCCTCCTCATCATCTTCATCAAGCATCATCAATCAGCATACGTGGCTCTGTCCCTGCGCCCAGTTCCTCGTCAAGTCATCGGCTGCTATCATCAGCAATCATCATCCGCTTGGTACAAGGAGCCGCCCGGTCAAACCGCCAATCTCGCGGCGACCTGCGACCACGCCGATTCTTCTCTGTAGCGCATGCGGTTCGTCCCTGCATCCAAAATCCGTCATCATCCATCTCCGCCTCCTCATCAGTAAGCATCAGCATCTGTGGCCAACACACAAATCTGCATAAGCTAGCTATCCATTTCGCAGCAGCCTACACCCACGCCGGCAGCAGATTTCTCGTGGCGCGTTGGCTCCCCTTGCCGCATCTCCACCTCTCCTTCAAACACTGCGCACGTGGTGTCGCCCCTGCGCCCAGCCGTTATCATTCAGCCGCTCTTCCACAATTATCATCGCCTGCTCGGCACCTGGATTCTCCTGGTAAAAACCGCCATCTCGTGGTGACCTGCGTCCACGCCGTCCCCTCTTTAGCGCACGCGGCTCGCCCCTGTATCTAGATCATGTATTCATCCTCCTCAATCATCATCATTACTATCTCCTCAGCAAAGCGTTCATCCGGTTGACCTTCTCCATCATCAACCGTGACCCAAATATTGAGCAACCTCATGATCCTCATTGGACCGTTACAGACATAGAAGGCAAGCGAGTTGATCCAGCACTGTCATAAGGACATAGGGGTCCAGTGGTGGCAGAAGTACCTCTGTATGCAGCGTCGTGGCAGCGCTCCTCATATCACTCGCACAACCAAAGCATCGGATCAGAACGAACACACGATGTTCGTATGACTGGAGCTCCCAAACCATGTTGCCTGGTGGCCTACCATTGTCCTTGCACAACATCTCCCACTTCTCTTCATTGATGCTGAGGACACCTCCAATATCAGCACCTGGCATGACGCTCTGGGCTCGAGCACCATCAACATCAGTGTACACGGTTTCTCTTATCATTCCCTCATGAGAGAAGAAGGAGCATACCCAAGACCAGATACTCCCTTTGTTCAGTGCTATGATCGCACCTACTGGAATGACTACTTCTATGTAACGCACCAAGTCCGAACTCTCCTTTACATTGTCACTGACAAAGTATTCCACTGCATCATCTAGTCGCACCGATACTCCCTCAGAAGAGTTATCCGCAACATTGGAATTCAGTGTGCCAGTGGGAGACCCAGACCACTTAACGATCGAGCGGTTCAGCCTTCACCACTGCTGGGATTGGTGCCCCATGAAATCCCGACCTGTATCCCCAGACCTCGTCGCCTTCCAAGACCTTCTCCTCCAAGAAGAAGACCCGATGATGTTACTCCAGTTGTCTCCACGGATAATGAGTCTCCAAGTGAATAAAGTTGACACCAGATGAATTTGGTTCAGGGAGAGTGTTAGGAGCTAAGCGAGAACCAGTCTCACTACATTCACCTCTCGGTGAAATCCGAGCCCCTGAATTATGGCTCAAGTCTCACAAGAGCCAACTTGACCAAACGGTTCTTTGGTCCTCCGGCCGTTTAACCGACAGTCAAGCATCCCTCTAATAACATGACATGTGTCACCTGCATCTGGCTAGCAGAGAGAAGCCGTTGTTCTTGCTATTTCTTCCTATTCTGATTGTATACATGGAGGATGTTCATTCCCTCGCAACTTAACCCAGAACAATCTATCCATGCTGTTCGCCTTTGGTTCCACGGCTTCGCCGCCGTGTCTTTGCTCTGCTCGCCCATCGCTCATTCTTCCATCGCCATCCACTCTCAACTCTCGACTTTGCAGCTCTTTGTTCCGTCACTCTCGTCCCCTCACTCAGTTCCCCTCAATGCATCACTCGTTCCATCAATCCTGCACCTCTCGCACAAACTTTCTCTCACTGGCCACCTTTCTACCTTACCGCTCTACCTTAACCCACAACTCTTCTATCTGGATTCTACGACTAACTCCTTGCATCATCTCTCGGCTTCAATGCGAAGAGAGACTTCCGTCATCAGTCTCCCATGCTCCACAGACCCCATCGCTTCTATCTGATTTTTTCGTTACTTGTCCAGCTCCCTACATTTTCCTCACAGTCATGTGATGGATAGCACCGGAATCCAGGATCCACTACCCACCTAACACACAAACAGGCAAAAAAACACTACAGAAAGTAACAGTCCAGACAGGATGGACAAGGACGTCAGATGGACAGCACTTGGCAAGGCCGCGGGGCAACGTGACAGACTGGCAATGCTCAATTCAAGACACACACCCAGCATAGTCCTTGAAGACTCCCCACAAATTCCCTCATCAGACTGACACAGTGAACCTCTGGCCGATGCAGTCACTTTCATCTTATTGATCATGCACGCACAGCAGGTAGACAAGGGTCTTCTTTAGCTGGCGTTTCCCATCAGCAAATGCTGGAGTCGCGGGAGTTGGAGGCAACTGGTGTGACGAAGAAAGGAGCTGCAACCAGGAGGGTGGTGCGTAGGCAGGTAATGGAGGAGTGTACTATGAAGATGATCCATAAAGGGATGGCCACCCCACAGAGGTGGGGCCACACCCTGAGTGGCGTCTCCCTGCCATAGAAAGACAAGGGGATGGTGCAGTGTTGATCATCGGAGGAGGAGGTGGAGGTGGAGCTGCTCGACGGGCCAAGTGCGCATGCATGGTGGATGCCATCTAGATGTCGTTGGGTGGATGGGGGCACTTGCAAGCGCTGTGGTTGCTCGAATCACAGTTCCAGTAAACAACATTGCTCAGTTTAGAGGAGGACCAAGTAGGTGCCTCACCCTTCCCCTTCCCCAAGCCGTCGCCCTTGCCCTTCACCTTGTCTTGTGTGGATGAGCCGCTCCAACTGCAACAGAGGACATCAGTTGCCCTTTCTCTGTGCATCTTCTGCTTCTTTGGGATTGTCATTTTGACAGGTGAGCAGCCCATACAGTTTCCGTGATCTAGCTAGTTCCCATTTGGGAGTTGGCTGGTAACCTGTTGCATTTTTTTGCAAACCGGGCATATATGCTGCTCAAGTGCATAGACACTTTTCAAGAACAGTAGTAGTGGAAATCCCTCCCAAATGCTCATTTTGTTTTCAGTAAATCGTAGTGGATACTGAAGAATATCCTTGCGGTCTCTCAACCTTTTCAAGTGTGGACTATAGTGATGTGTCGTTGACAGCGTGCTCTTGCATATAGATAGCCGCTAAGGGGGCTTCTCCATTTTCTCGTTCTGGTGGGGCGAAGCCTGTTTTTTCCATCAAGTCTGGAGTTATGGGCTGTTTCTTTTGAGAGCAGTGTCACTGGGTATCCACCTTCTTTGAGTAGTGTATCTCGTGGGTCCCGGCAGAGGATCTGTTGCCAAAAAAAGGCAATCCTCTGGTGGATTCTCTTGCTCCACATGCAATTTCTTCTGTGACGGGTAGTCACAGAGGGGAACTGTTTGCGTATTCAGCCATAGTCGAAAGTGTCGCAGGAGGAACTTGAGGCACCACAGACCGCGACTGGCCTTTAGGGAGCTTGCAAGGGTCCCGCACCTGGACAAGGTGGTGGTGGGGCTAGTGAGAGGAGGAGTGGACGGCGAGAGCACATGAAATTATTTTAGATTCTAATAGACTCACGCTAGTGGTTCCAATGGAAGAGTGGGATGGTCTGTTTGACGAGACCCATGCAATATGCAGTGGGGCGCAAGGTGCTGACTTTAGAGATTCTGCGGGACCTCATGCTGGATCAGCCGTCCAGGTTTGAGAGCCTTGCTGCAGTCATGAGGGTAATTTTGCGGAGTAATCTGCTTATTGCCTCTCCCAACTGTCTTTACTCCAGTCAGTCAAGATTACTTATGTATTGGATGCAAGTCATATATATACTCAGCTTTTGGAGCAAAATAGACGATATACCAACTTCGCGCACACAATAGCACGTATGACAACGCTGTACAGAAAACAATGCACATCAAAACGTCGTCCAGAAAATACGCAAGGAACCCAGAAAAAGTTTTTAAAAAATCATATTGGTGCCACACATCATGCGGCATCGATGCGTGACAGGATTTTTGTTGTTCACCGTAGATCAGCCGGATGTACTGTTGCACTTTTTCCCATGTTAGGTCTGGGACACATGCCGCGATCGAGCATGGAAAAAGGGGTGGGTGGCTGGTTGATTTTGTCGTGGAGGATGGACGGATGGTTTCTTTTGTCCCGCATGGTGGGAGAATGGTTGTTTTTGTTCCGAGGGCTGGGTGGATGGTTACTTTTTTCATGTGAGGTGGGTGGGATGAGACGCACACTTGCGTTTCATGGGTATCTGAGCTATTTTAACCTTTTTTTTTTTTCATACAAGATGAAGGAGGCTCGAGCCACTCTAGATTTCCTCGGCGCTCAAGCATGATATGCAACGTTGCAGATTACGTCCACGAGGCTGCGTACCTACACAATCAGTGGGAACACTTCACCCCACTCTGTTCCATCAACATCGACACTGATCACCTCAGCAAGTCAGTGATTGCTGAAGTCGTCAGACGTTTCAAATCTAGGGAAGACAGTGGATATCACAAATGACCTCAGTTTTGTCGGCTTTCTCTCATGTATCTTGCAATAAATGACATGTGCTAATCCCGCGGTTGCCGTCAACCTCCTTGCGCCGTTATCCTATTGCCCTAGGGAGAAGCATTTAAAGGCAGCGCTTAGTGTCCTGAGATATGCGCTTCCTACAAAGCAACTTGGGCTCTACTTTTGATGGGTACACTGACAGCGACTGAGCATTAGTTTTGATGGCTGGAGACGTGTCAGAGGTGCCATTGGATGGTACAAGAGGCTGCATCCCTGGAGGATACTTAGGGAGACACTCAACAGTGTACAATGATGACTCGACCTCCTGATATCTCACCTCCTCAAGCTGGCGGATGTCATCACGCCAGTACTCGTTCAATAGCATGCGCAACCAAAGAGGAACATTGTCGTTATTCTTGTCCGACTCTGACCTAGCAGTCAATGCCGACAGGTTTGAGAGACTTTCTGCATTCATGAGGGTATTTTTGCAACAGTGGTGTGCGTAAAATGGCGTTGACGCTGCTCCCAACACCCTCATGATCTTCCATTGCCGCCTCATCCCGCCAGAGTATGTCACTCTTGGCACTACAACTACAGCATCATCAGTGGCGGTATCCTCCCATTCCTCACCATCCTCTACCATGCTCTCATGGTCGGCTCACTGGCTGCTTCCTCCTCCTCTGCCAGGACATGTGACCATGAGGAGGTCTGGTCACGTGTGTGACCACAAGCCGATCGTTGGGCAACCTCAGGTGCAATAAGCTCCACCCGTACATCCAGTGCTGCAGCCGTTTTCAGCCGTACATGCAAGGCCCGGACGCTTGTGCAGCGCGCGAGCTCTGGAGTGCTTGTTGATTACACCACAGTGACTGGGCTTCTCTTTCTTCTGATGGCTGTGGCCGCGTGGATCTCTGTTCTTGCCTCATCCGCCGTAACAATGGTTTCACCAATTTTCTCGCTGCTCCCTCGATGTTTGAGTAGAATCCCTTCCACACATCTGTATTTTTCACTTGCATCTACTTGGCTGGTACTTATCTTCCATCTCTCTCTTCTTGACACTCTCCCATCATGCCTGAAGACACAATCATCATTGAGGATTTACAGGCCAACCTGCATGAGGCTTGGGCTGATCTTTGTCGGCTTTAAGGGGAGCTTCAGCGTGTTGCCAATGTGAAGACTGAAATGGCTACTGCAATCGTTGAGCTAGTGATAGAAATTCTTCGTTCCATGCCTCCATTCATTTCTGATGTGGGTGTTGTGGGTACTAGGGGTGCTGTGGGTACTGGAGACGCTGCTCCTTCCGGAGGTACTATGGGTGCTACTTCTGCCTCTGGATCCACGGCTGCAAGAGACATTGCAAGCAACCCTGCAGTGCCTCCCCATGGGCAGGTCTCTTCCAACCCCTCATAGTCTCACCTCTCTCTCCCACAATGGCAGAAGGAATGCAAAACATCTCCACTGCACTTCACACCCAAACAGACCTTCTCCTCCCTGGAGATGCACTTCAGCTCTTGGGTGCATGGTGAGCTCCTTTAGGAGTGTTCCTCCCCTTCTGACCTCTTTGCCACACCCCTCTTCACTCCTCCATTTGAGGCTGCTTGTGCTCTTCGTGCTCCGATCCTTGTTGGCTTTGATTACCTGCTTGACGACATTGGTACATACTTCGATGGCGCTGTATGCCGTACCCTCGCTAATCCCACTTGCGCGTACATTGTCATCCACCGTTTCAAGACTATCATTGGCTCAGAGTGCTCTCACTGTACAGTTCAACCAATTGTGTATAAGGGTCAACGAGTCAGTTGATGCTTACTGCGCACATAGTCTGCGTCTCCTGTGTCATCTTGAAAACGTTGTACCTAGTCAGATTTTTGCATGTCTGTCCATTGTGGTTGGCCTTATCCTCGTGCTCTCTGACCTTTACTTGGATGTTCCTTACTTAAGCTTGTATTCCTTGCATCTGAGCCGGTTCCACCCAGCTCCCCTCCTGGGATCCGTGTACTCCACAAGTTCATTGCTGAAAGCCACCCTCCTTCCACTACACACCACTGGCCTGGTCCCAGGCTCCTTCATGTCTCTCTGACTCACGTCCCAACAACAAGCGCTCCTCTGACATTCATCATCCCGAGGAGCACGCTTCCAAGAGCCGCTTTGCCAAACTTCTGCATCCTCGTAATCAGGGAGGTGAGGGTGTGATGGGCATGCCTTATTCTCTTCGTCTTGAGTTGGATGGAACCCTTTGTGGTAATTGGTCTGGGGATGTTCAAGGGTGTTTGCCTCATGACTGTCCCTGGATTGAGGATTGGCATTTTGGTATATTTTTTCATCGTCTCGGGGTCTCCTGATCTTGTTTTTTTACCATTGTGGCATTGTCCCAGTCTGCCTTGTACTACCCTCCACTTGTGTCTACGATGGCTTTTGGATCATTGATTATGGAGCCACTCACCACATGAGCTCATGTTGTTCCTCCTTTTTCTCCCTCGACATTGTCAGCTCTGTGTGCTTTGTGCACACGGGCTCAAGGAAACTCCTCCCTATTCGGGGTGGTGATGTTTTTTTGTTTCACGGAGTGAGGTGGTGAACTCTTCCTGCCTCGCGTTCTGTATTTGCCCTACCTAGAGGTCAGCTTGCTGTCAATGACTACTCTGGAAAACCAGGGCATGGATTTTGCATCCAGCCATAGCGTTGGCACTGTGTCCAGTCGTTTTTGTGGCATAGTTACACTCTGTAAGCTCTGCTGTGATAATCTCTTTCATGTTCCACTCTCTATCCCCTCATCTTTTGTTGCCTATGCTCTTGTTCACGTTATGCTCTTGCATCACCACCTTTTTCACATCAACATTGTTTCCATCACTTGCATGCTCCATGCATCGCCTGTGACCAGTCTTGACATGTCCACATTCCCTGGTCCTTGTTCCACAGACTGCATTGGCTGTGCTTAGAGAAAAATGCATCGGTCTCCCTTCAACAATCCAGACTCTGTCACCTCTCACCCCTCTGACCTCGTGCATGCTGATATCATGGGGCCTTTGCCTCATAAATTTCTGGGATGTCTTGGCTGCTATGTCTTGTGCCTGACTAAATATTTCTCTCACTACCACAGGGTGTTTTCCCTTCGTCGCAGAAGTGACATAACCAAAACTCTCAAGTTCTGGCTTCCATAGGCCAAACGGGCCTGTGGTCGTTAACTCTGTGTCTTTTGCTGTGACCGTGGTGGTGAATTATTGTGTCCCACCTCAAGTTTTCTTGAGTCTCAGTGCGTGCGTATAGAGTTTGCTCCCTACACACCCCATAAAAATGGTGTCTCTGAGCATCGGAATTGCACTATTGCTGAACGGATACGCTCCCTTCTGTCTGCATTAGGTCAATTCCCTCTCTTTGCCTTTGAAGCAATGTTGTAAATGACTTGAGTCTGGAACTGTGTTCCTCATGACCCTCTCCCTCACTCTCTTACCCCGTTTGACCGTTTGAATGGTTCTTGTGTTAACTTGCAGCTTAACCATGTGCGGGGCCGTGTTGTTCTCGCGTGGTTATCCAATAACCAGTGCAATGAAAATCTTGTACCCGTTGGTCATCTTTACATTTCTCTTGGCGTCACATCTTTCTCTAAGGTGTGGCAATTCTGGGACCCCATCCGGCGCCGTGTCATTGCAGCACGTGATGCACTCTCTTTCAAGGATTTCTTCAAACATGATTTCTCCTTTCTTGCGTCTCCCACCTCTCTTGACCCGTTCTCTTGGCTTGGAGGACGTTCTCTGCCGTTCCTCTCTGTTGCACCCCCAATTCGGGTTTCCTTGGCCAACACACCGCTGGGCCAGTCGTCTCCCCCTTTTGACTCAGACTCATCTCAATTAGCCTCTCCCAGTGCATTCTCTCTCTCTCTCTCTCTCTCTCTCTCTCTCTCTC
>SZWC01007184.1:33189-47711 GCA_023375785.1 Penium margaritaceum | reverse complement strand
CCCCCCCTCCCTCTCCACATCGCCACCTCTCATCGATTCCTTCTTTGCATGTCCCTTCTCCTACCCTCTCTCCATCCTCTCCTTCTTCTCCGCTTCTTCCATAGACCACTCCTATTCATCGTGTATCCTTTTTCTCTCGGGCAAGAGCTCGTGCTGTTAGACTTCTCCATCCTCTTCTATTTTTTCTGTTTCCTCCTCGGCACTCCCTGTATCTCCCTACGTCCAACGTGGTTGTCTTCATGCTCTTCCGACCCATGGTTGCACGTCCACTACGTCTCAGGACCCTTCCTTTCATGGCCCTATTGCACCTGATCGCACGACCTTGTCTGGTGAGCCTGGGCTCTGTGCTCAAGCCCTTGCCATGTCTGTCTCTAGGTATGTGGCCCATTGCTTTGTTGATCGTCCCATTGCCTCCAGAGCCCATGACAGGTCATGATGCCAACAGAGTTGCTGACTTATCTCCATGGGAAACAGCCATGTAGGTTGAAATGAAGGCCTTGAAAGAGCATGGGATGTACCAGCTTGTTA
Organism: Penium margaritaceum; assembly: GCA_023375785.1. NCBI lineage: Eukaryota > Viridiplantae > Streptophyta > Zygnematophyceae > Desmidiales > Peniaceae > Penium > Penium margaritaceum. The sequence continues at coordinate 47,183 of SZWC01007184.1, read as the reverse complement.
ATCTCCTACCTGGCAGACGGACTGTCTCAGCCGAGTGGATTAATGACAAAAAGCTAAAACATGACAGCTCAATGGAGCGATACAAAGTTTGTCTTAGAGCCAAGGGGTTCTGACAGATCCTTGGCATTGACTTTGATAAAAAATCTTCCCAAGTGGGACGTTACAAAACTGCTCAAAATATCCTCATCCTTGTCATCCAACATGATTTTGAGCTTGAGTAAATGGATGTGAACAATGCCATTCTACATAGAAGACTGGATGAAGAGATCAACATGTTCCAGCCTCCCTGCTTCATAGATGATACCAACAAGGTATGTCAAATGATGAAGACTTTCTTGAGCAGTAATATCGGTGTTGGAACCAGGAGGTAGAACCCACCACTCAGAAAGGTGACTTTTGTAGGAGAATAGTTGACCTTGAGTTGTTTCTTAGTGTACCCTGTGTCCCATTGGTGGCCATTCTTGTGTACGTTAGTGACTTGCTGATTGCATCTCCAAGCCTTGCTGGTGTTCATTCAGTCAAGAGTCTCTTGCAGTCAGCATTCAAGTTGAAGGTCCTTGGGCCTTCCCAAGTCTTTCTGAACATTGGACTTGAGCTTGACCGCTCCAGGAGGACACTAAATGTTCATCAAGCTCCATATGTGCACAGCCTAGGTTTTTCCTCCTTACACTGTGCAATACCCTTGAATTCTAAGCCAATGAATCTAGCAGGTCAGAATCTACTAAAGTCACTGGATATTTCAGAATAGGAGAGACAGTGAACGTGACCGACTACTTGCATGTAATTTTCTCAGTCATGTACTTGGCTACCATCACCCATGTAGACGTCATTTTTGCGGTGAAATTTCTTGTCTCAATCCTCTCAGTGCCCCATAGAGGAGCACCTCAAGGTTGCATTGCAAGTGGTACAATGTGCCCTGTCCTTTTTGCGCATGAGGATGTAATTTAAAGTACAACCCTCAGTAATTGTCAACAATTTCACTGACAGTGATTAGGCTCATGATTCAAATTCTCGTAGCCAAACTGGCCATATCTTCTTGATTCCGGGCATGGCCATCTCATGGAAGAGTGGTAAAGAAGGGTGTGTGGTTAGAAGCTGAAGCAAAGCTGAGAATGTTGCACTTGGTGCACGTACATGTGAGATCGTATAGCTGTGTTTCTTGCTTCAGCAGTCACGCGTTCCCATTTGTTACATCAAGGCAATCAGAACACCAAGGCCATTGCTGATAATGATGGCATGCATCATTCATGCATGAAGTATACCAATATTGTGCACCACTTTATTCGTGAGTGCATCGCGGCTGACATTGTCCGGGTTTTCTGGATGGAAACACGCCCACAACGTGCTAATTTTCTCACAAGTGTGGCGTTCATGCTATTGGTCTTGCTTGTCCCCATAACACAAGGTGATCTCTGTTCCCCTATGTCCATGCTTGTTTCTTGAACTGGCTTATTGTAGCATGTGGACGCCATAACTTTGGGTCATAGAGATGTTGTTGTTTCGTCAGTGTTGGTGGCCTCTGGACTTGACGCCATTCACCTCCAGGCACTCCATGGTGGTTGACAGTTGCATCATCATTTTTAGTTGCACTTTCTAATCTCTCTAGCGTTCACAGGACATTTCTTCATGGCCAACTCCCGTGGCCATTTTCTCGGTGGTCCTACATTTACTCTTTCTTAGCTTGACTACGTAGGGCTCTTTCTTGTGCATCTGCTGCTTATTTCAGGTTTTCATTTCGATAACCGAGCAGCCGGTACGGATCCGAGGTTTGCACTGGTTTCTGTTATGGACCTCGTCGGTGATTCGTTGCTATATTTTGCCTCCTTGGTGCTGCGTTGCGCAGATGCATGCGCATCAGGATCTGAATGGAGGAGTAGGTATCTCTCCCTCTCACTCATCCTGTTTACCAAATCTTATATTTCTAACCAATTCTTTGCCGTTTCTCCACCTTTTCAAGCACCATGTGTCACGTTGTATTATATACAACCTACCCTCACATAAAAAATGTTGCATAAGGCATTTTTCAATTTCCTTAGGAGTGTTAGTTTTTGTGGTTCAGTTGATTTTCCATCACACCTATAATGTCCTCTTGTCTTACTCCACATGCTCATATCTTATACGTGTAGAGGAGACTGAGTGTTGCAGCTGTGTTGGAGCTCTCACCCACAATATGGGAGCCACCGATGGCGAAGCTCATACATTTTTCCAGCAGTAGTACAGCCTCAAGCTATGGCCCATGGCCACATTATTTGTGCTCTCGTGATTTCTTATTTTTAGTTTTGCATGTGAGGAGCTCTGGATCATTGACACTTTAGGATTCCTGATATATTTCTAATTTTGTGTGTGGTTTTGCTAACGGCGTGCTTATCCTTAGGGGGCCACCTGGCCAGATTAACTCTTTGCCATGGTGAGTAGCCGCCCTTGACATATACCGAGAGGTTGTGCTCGACCCCCGAGAGTCACCCTCACCGGCCTTGTCCTTAGCTTGCTCTCCTAGGGCTTATTTGGAACAAGTCTTCAATATTTCTAGGTACAACGAGCTTTGAGCTGTGGCGTATCACGCATGGGGGTCTGTTGGTGTATGGGCTTTGAGGTTCTTGAGTATTGGATGGTGTTGTGCAGTGGGTGCTTCTCAGTTTGACTCAATGATGCTATAGCAGCTGCATTGCTTCTACTGTGACACATTTGGTACATTCCAGCCATGTAGTTCACCTATGCATGGCTGGCATAGTTTTTTTCTCGGTGAAGGAGATCTGGGCACTCGGTGGTCTATGCCAGTGTCCAGGGAGATCCAATGATGATTAGCCGCATCTTATCACTAACAGGTTGTGTATTCTCTTAGTTATCGAGACCCGGGTACCCACTGGTTTGTACTGGTACCTTGGGAGATGTAGTACTGATTGATCGAGTCTTTACGGTCTTTGGGTCTGATATGTGTAGCTTGCATATGGCCAAGACCCATACGCCTGGTGACATGTTCCGGCGTCCCGTGAGTCCTAGCTTTCCTAGATTTGACTTACCAGTGTTGTTAGCATACCACCAGAGAGTCTGGATGTGTTTTGTCTGTATAATGTATTTTCTGGAGGTTTGAGACCCGAGCACCCAGTCGGTTGCTCTGCTAAAATGAGTCTAGGAAATGCAGGCCCATGCTGGATGAGACATGAGCTCTGGTGGTGAGCGAGAGAATTGCAGAACCAAGAATTGCTAAGTCTGGAACGCATGAACTAAGAATCAAGGAGAGAGAGTGCAATGAGCCCTACTGAGAGCTTATGTACTGGGGACTGGTGGCTTGTCCACCAGGCCCCATCATCCCCGTCGTGCCAAAAGGCGCGAACGTGAAATACGCATGTCACATATTGTGAAACCACACGAAGGAGGTCTCCCGAGGCACCATTCAACCGTGTGCCCTGGTCTCAACCGACAAGAAAACATGAAATTTACCAAAAACACATCCAGACTCTACGGTGGTAAACTAGCATCACCGGTAAGCCAAGCTAGGCAAGTTTAGGCCTCCCGAGACACCATAACATGTAACCAGGCGCCCGGGTCTTGGCCATATACAAACTACAAATATTTGAAAAAGTCAACAAAGACACGATCAATCAGTACTGGGTCTCCCAAAATTCCGGTACAAATCACTGTATGCCCCGGTCTCGACCACAAGGAGAATGCACAACCTGCCAGGGACAATATGTGGAAAATCATCATGGGATCTCCCGGAGCACTGGCACAAACTACTAGTGCTTGGGTCTCGACCATCAGGAAAACTCTCTCAGCCATACATAGGTGAGCTAGGTAGTTAGAGTGCACCATACGTGTCACAGAAGGTGTGACGTAGCTATTGTTAAGGCTGCACACGGATCCTGGGCTCTGCGGTACCCTACCCATGAATCCGGATCCAGATCCGGATTCGCGATTCCGGATCCAGGATTGTGGATCCGGCTTGTATCTGCGGATACTAATTCAGATCCTAGGGCAGAGGGAGGGGGGGTTGGGGTAAAATAATCTGACTAGACGTCCAGCTCAAGTCATCCGCGTAGCACACTCATTTGCACATTCAAAATCGAACAGCTCAATATGCGTGACATACTTTGGACCGGCAAACGTTTTCGCGACACGTCCGTGTGGTTGGCACATGCATCATGCATTTCAACCACGTGAAACCTGTCAAATTGCCAGCCTGGAGCTGGAGATGCTATGTTCATTGGTCTCATATCTACTTATCTGTTGACTGACCAACCACCTGTAGCTCCACAATATCATCAGCACCATTGATGGTCGTCTATGGATTGGGCATAGGCAGCCGTCGATTGACATCATCGCATTGTCGGTGGTCCGCAAGAGTGCAAGCCGTCCGTGGCATGGTACATGACTCCCCAGATCCGGATCCAAGATCCGTGAATCCAAGGATCCGTGAATCCAAGGATCCGTTACCCCGGATCCAGATCCAAGTGGAGGACCCGTCACACGGATCCGGATCCCTCTGAATATCCGCGGATAGTCCTAGGAACCGTGTGCAGCCTTAGCTATTGTAGAACGATCAGCACAAACTTGGAAGCCGTCACTACACAAGACTGTATGAAGACCAGACAACTCAAAGCCCATACACCAACACTCCCCTTGGGCTGCAAGAGCTGTCGACAAGGTACCAGCTGAGAAGATACATATGCTCCCCCTCGATGAGAGAGTCCTAGGAACATGAACGCCAAAACTGATGTGCTAGGATAAATCTCCTCCCTCTGGGCGCAGAAGGCTATGAACCTATCGCCTGTGGATGACAGTGCCTTCCCCTGGATCAAATGATCCTGAAAAGAACAATCAAATAATGACTACACCTGATAGTATCTGGAGATTCAAAAATGTCATGAAAGAGATGAGGATGAGGCTACAATGACTATCATGTGCACAACTCGCTCGTACACTGTCTAACGCTTGTCACTCACTACCTCTAGAGTGGTATAAAAAGAGAAAGTTAGTCTCACCTCACACGCATAGAAGCTGCCAGAGATCCCAACTGGCAGGATCCTGGGTATCCCTCTCATCAGACTCAGAGGGTGCAGGAGTGGAGAAGACACTGCGGAATGCTCCATGGCTGAGAGAGGAGAGAGAGGATGAATCCCCCACATCTAGGAGGTGCCATAGGTCCCAACTAGCAGACTCTGAAGTAGTGCAGGTGGAGAGGATGGTGATGGAAGGTCCTAGAGTGAAAGATGGAGATGGAGCTGAATCTGTGGAACTCACTCCTGTAGTCGGTATAACAACTGTGGACTCCAATGTGTGTAGGTACTCCTGTGCTACAATGAACTCACCCTGCAGAAGAGAGGTGTGCTCACGCATCTCAGCATGATCCTCCTGAGTGACTATACAAAGCTCAAAATCAACATCCTCGAGCACCGCTAGCACCTCACTATAGATGGTAGGCAAGGAGTCTACCGCTTGGCGTAGCACCTCCACCTCCATCTCTGCTGCCCGAAACTGACTAATGGCAGGTGCCGCATCTACTGAAGAGGCACCTCTCCACAGGTCTTGGGACTGAGATAAATGGTCAACTAGGGAACCTGGAGAAGTATCATGCTCTAAGACAGGAGATGTGTAGGGCTTAGAGGAAGAGGGAGATGGTACACATGCAAAAGAAAATGATGAGCATGAGCCAAAGGATGTCTCCAAGCTGTCCAGGGTCTCAGCACCACCCACTGCCTCAGGATCCTCATCCTCTGAGGCTCTGTCTGAGGGTGTGATGGAGCCATCTCAGGTGTGTCCACTACAACCCTCAGTGAGCAACTCGACCAACGTACTCTGTAGTACACATAGCCACTCCTCTGCATCCCTCACCTCACACTCTCTAGCCCTATGTATACAGTCACTCCTCCCCATGACCTCAGTGAAGAGGTACTCGGTTACATCCTGTGGTGTGGAGGTGTCGCCGGACAATGCCTCGTGGGCCGCAATGATATAGGTCTCTTGATCACCGATGAGAGAGTGGATCATGTCCTCCTCAGCACAGCACCTGAGACAAGGGTGACCAGGTACTACCACCTCGGTCAAGAGAACGGACTCTGTTGTCACTATCACAAGTGGGCAAGACTCCAAGCTCCCCCTATGATCTTGGATGCCAGAGTAGTGCCTCTAACAGCTGCTATATGATCGTTGACAGATGAAGAATCAACAGAAGTAGCTGATGTTGTCGATGTAGTTGATGCTGCCGATGAGGCCGATTCTGGCAATATAGCTGATGCTGCAGATGGTATTGATGGCGTTAATAGAGATTGTATTACCAGTGCAGCTGGTGCTACTGATGGAGCTGGTGTTGCTGATTTTGTAGATGCAGCTGATGGTGCCCGTGCTGTGGATGATGTCAATGTGGTAGATGCAGCTGATGCTCCAGATGGTGATGCTGTAGGTGTAGGTGATGTCGCTAATGCAAGAGATGGAGCTAATGCAACATCTAGAGCGGATGATGCTGCTGAAGGTGAAGACAATATAAATGCACCAGGTGGTGCTTAAGATGTCCACACCAACGGTGAAGCAGAAGCATCTAACAGAGATGAAGTCAATGGTGGAGTTAGTGCTACTGAAGATGATGATTCTAGAGATGGAGCATACGATGTAGGTACAACTGACATGTGTGGTGTAACTGATGATCCGAAAGGTGTCGATACTTTCCATGCACAGGATCCTGATGAAGACGCTGATACCAATGGTGAAGCTGCTACACCTGGTGGAGATGATGTGGTCAGTGCAACTCATCTAGCTAGCAAAGCCGATGTGGAAGATGAAGGCACAACAGAGGCACCTGATATAGCTGATGTTGTCGACACTAACGATGTGGTAGATGGGGCCATCACAGGCACTACCACAGTACCTAATGATACCAAAGCTGCCAATGCAACTAGTGAAGTCGATGTAATGGATGAAGCTAACGTTGAAGATGAAGCTGATGATCCAACTGAAGTAGTAGATGAAGTAGCTGGTGCTGCTGGTGTATCCGTCACAGCTCATGCAGCTGGTGTTATAAGCAAAGCAGGTGCTACAGAAGAGGCTGACACTGCTGAAGCTGTGGATTCAACAGGTTTTGTAAGTAAAACAGGTGCTGCACAAGAGGCTGAAACCGTTGAAGCTGTGGATGCAGCAGATGATGCTGATGTCGTTACTATTGTACAAGCTGTAAAGGACGCTGATGCCGGTGATGCAGCAAAGGCAGCAAATGGGGCACCTAATGTAGCTGGTGTAGCTGTTATAATACATACAGCTGGTATTGTAGATGATGCAGAAAGCATGGATGTAAATAGTGTAGTTGAGGTTGATGCTGCTGATGCTATTGAAGATGTAGGGACTAAAAATGACGCTGACACTGCCGATGTTGCTGATGTTGCAGATGTAGAGGCAGTTGATGTCGGCAATGTAGCAGATGCAATAGATGGGGCAGCTAATGTAGCTGGTGTAGCTTTTGTAACTGATGCAACTGGTACTGTAGATGATGCTGCAAAGAAAGCTGACGCTACCGATGTTGTTGATCCTGTGGATGCTGTAGAGGAAGCTGATGTCGGTGATACAGCACATGTAGCAGATGGAACACCTGATATAGCTGTTGCAGCTGTTGTAGCTAGTATAGCTGGTACTATAGATGATGCAGTAATTGTGGATGTAGAAAGTGTACATGAGGTTGATGCTGCTGATGATGATGTACTCACTCCAATTGGTGCTGGTGATCGTACTCCATCATCGATGCTCACTATCGTAGTCCATGTCGAAGTGTACGGATGCACACACCTCCCTCGACCAGCGTAATGACAGAACCCGGTTGAGATGAAGACGTGCCAGAGACGAGATGAACATGACACGTTGGACGCTGACGACGTCGTCGAGTATGAGGCGCACTGGAAGAGGATGTAGAGAGTGGCTCAAGCGTTGGGGTATGACACTAGTAGAGCGTAAGATGGAGATAATAGTCACAGACTAAGAGGGAAGGTCAAGGACAGTTGGGAAAGATCCCTTAGAGGAAGATGAAGAAGATTAAGATAACGGTGAACAGGAATAATCGATCGGATCCAAGAAGAGGTGGTCCCGGATCTGCTGCATCATCTGCTATAAACTATGGATCTCGGTGTACAGGATCTCCAGAGAGCCGGTGTGGGGAACGGATGAATGGGAAAGGTTCGTCTGTTGTGGAGTGTGAGGAAATGCACGGAGCTGTGACGTCCATCACCACAAAAGTGGCAGAAAAATCCAGAGGAGAGGTGGATGCTGCTGTGGGAGGAGATGACCAATCCTTGGAGGGTCATGGAGGTGAGGATGGAGAATGCCGTGTCACGGCGGCGTAGAGACTAACCACGGGAGCAGCTGGAGAGTAGCATCACAAAAAGGTGTTACTGGAGGGCACACATGAATCCCTGAAGGTGGATGATGATGAGCATGAGCGTGAAGAACTCTATCTTTTGGTGGTGACAAGACGTACCACTGAGAAGGTTGACCAGAGGGTGGAGGCATCCGGTCACTATGCCGGCATGTTGATGACATGGATAGGCATGGAGAGCGCCGGCTCTGATCGGAGTGAAAGCCGACAAAGGAACCTGGCCAGTGTACCCATGAAAGGGCAATGCAAGAGGCCGGATCAGAGTGTTAGTAAGCTGGTGAAACAGCGGGGCGAAGGGAACGCTCTCTTCTGGTGGTGAAGAAACCGGCCACAGGAGTGACTCGTGAGCACCACTGTGAGGTGGAGGTGCCCGTGGTGGGATCACTGTGTCCAAAGGCCACTGGTGATGAGAGTGAGTGCAGGAGAGAATGCCTCTCAGTGGTGTAGAAACCGAACACAGGGACACATGGCCGGGAAGGCCACGTGGAGGTGGTCCCGGCTGCGACCTCAGCGTGTCTGAGGGTCGCAGATGAAGAGGGTGGAATTATAGGAAACTATCAATAGGTGATTTCAAAGTCGCCTGTGTGAGGTAGGAGCCATGTGGTGGCCTCGGCCGTGGCAACATCGTGCCGAGAGGGAAGGTGTGAGGTAGGAGTGGTGTCCGACGGAAGTGATACTGGAAGAATGTGTGATTATCCAACAGCGTGTCCAGATGGTGGAACAACCAAGAGAACGTGTTGGGATTAAAAAGGTTAAAAGAAAATAAAATAGAGTAAAATAGGGAGAGAAGCTTCTCCTAGTTTGCTTCTCCTACTTTTTTTGTAGGGATAAAATAGACGACTATTGTTCTACCAAAAAGTTATAAAACTACCCTTTCAGTAACCGAGTGTACAGGCTTTCTCGATTGCCACAATGACCTTTTTTGGATGATGTGACTGGGTCAAGTCAGGAGTAAGGAACAAGTGACAACCGGCCATCACCCAGGATTGCGTGGGTGATTTTACATCCACGTAAAAGTCATGGGTGGCTTTTGCCGGTTACCTTGATACGAGGTGCCGACGAGGAGAGGGCGTCGACCATCGACATCAGGGGCTGCTGTGCGCAATGCTGCCACATAGCTTCCGAGCAGCTTTCGACACGACTGCTCAGTTTTTCACGGAAAATTGCTGACTTGCTTGAACTATCAGCTCTGCGATATAGCGCTGCCGCTATTGCTACTGCTACTGCTAGCTAGGTGCAGGCTGTCCAACTTCGGGGTTCACTTCGCAGTTCAGAACATTTTGGGCCTTTGCTAATGCACAGCGCTACTATTCTTGTTCAGTGTTGCTGCTGCGGCTGGGCCCTATTGCAATTACACACGCGCTGATCCCTAATAATACAAACGCAGCTGCGACTACTTGCTGCTGCTGATGCACAATGATATGGCTGCTGTTGCTTGCTACAGTATGCTGCGCGCTACTCATTTTTGTAGAGCAAGATGCGTAGTGCAGTCAGCCAGCTATAGCTGGAAACACGGCTTCACACGGATGCTGTTAATGCTGCTGCACAATGCAACTCTTGCTAATGCTGCACGATGCTCGCTTGTTGCACGGTGCACACTGCTTTGCTGTACACCGCTTGCTGCAGCAAGCTCCTCCTACTCCTGTTGCGTTGCTCCTACACGCTGCTTTCACTCCGCAGCTGCGCCCCTTGTATTTGGTTGCAACGCTACTTGCACGCGGCTGCCACATATACTCTCTTGCCGGGAGGCATTGTTTCATTGATCAGCCTCTGCTTTCGCATTGGTGGTACTTTTCGTGCTGCCCATATGGTAGCTACAGGGGAATCCGATGGACTCCAATTGACCACTAAACCTAATAGTTAGGTGGAAGTCATCCTTATTGTTGTCGCAGACATGTTCGTCGCTCCTGAAAAACGTTTTCTGTGTAGCGCTACATGGCACACCTCAACTGAATTTCAGGCCTGTTTTGCTGCTTTGTTGCTCACACGGCCCCCTTCTGCTCGGATACCATGCTAAAATGAGTCTAGGGCATGCACGCCCATGCAAGATGAGACATGAACTCTGGTGGTAAGCAAGGAATTGCAATGCTAAGATTGCAATTCAAGGAGAGAGTACAATGAGCCCTGCTGACAGCTTATGTACTGGGGACTGGCGGCTAGTCCACCAGGCCATGTCATCCTCGTCGTGCCAAAAGGCGTGCACGGGGAATACGCAAGTCACAGCACATGAAACCACACGAAGGAGGCACCGGAACAGTCAACCATGTGTGCCCGGGTCTCGACCGACAAGTAAATATACAATATACCCAAAACTCATCCGGACTCAACAGTGATAAACTAGCATCACTGGTAAACCAAGCTAGGCAAGTTTAAGCTTTCCGAGATGCCGGAATATGTAACCAGGCGTCCAGGTTTTCGCCACATGCAAACTACACATGTCTGACAAACAGTCAACGAAGAAACGATCAATGAGTACTGGGTCTCTTGAGGTACCGGTACAAACCACCGTGTACCTGGGTCTCAACCACAGGGAGAATGCAGAACAAGGAAAGTATGTGGCCTATCATCGTGGGGTTTCCCGGAGCACTGGCACAAACCACAAGTGCCCGGGTCTTGGCCATCGGAAAAACTCTTTCAGCCATACATGGGTGAACTAGGTAGTTAGAATGCACCATATGTGTCACAGAAGGAGTGATGTAGCTGAGATAGAACCATCAGCACAAACTAAGAAGCTGTCAATATACAAGATTGTATGACGACCAGACAGCTCAAAGCCCATACACCAACATGCTCCTGTGCTTCGGGAGATTTGGTTTTATTCGGTTTCACATTCCGTGATGTGCGTATTCCAAGTCCGTGCATTTTGGTGCGACAGGGATGACGAAACCTGACATGCTAGCTGCCAATCTCCAGTACATAATCCTACTCTAGGGCTCGTTATACCCTCCTTGTTTCTTAATCTACATGTTCCAGACTTAACCCAAATTTGACACAACATTATCCAACTCACCATCAGACCTCATGCGTCATTTAACATGGGCCTGCATGTCCCAAAACGATTCTTACAAGGCCTCCCAAAATGAACTAGCAAGTGCACAGGTTGGGACAGTGGATTTGTTGATGCAGCATGCGAGAACTCACGCTCGTTCCAGTTCTAGCCTCACCTCAGCTCTGTGAGGCTTGTTACTCAGAAAATCAGCCAACCAGAAAATTCCTAGCATTATCCTGTCTGGCAGAATTTCCTAGGTGAGCCCTGCCAGACACCAGACAGCCCAAAACCCGGGCGTTGTCCGTTTTTCCTAAAACCTGGACCAGAGCAAAATAACCATGCTGCAAACGTAGTCGTGCAATCAGAATTAGCAATAAAAATAGCTACATGGAGTTACGGCTGCCTGAAATCGGTTGCCGACTGCAGTGCTCCTGAGAGCTATCTACGACACTTGGTGACGTGACAGCTAAGAGTTGCTGCCATTGGAGCTTGTCCTGTAAAGGTGTAGTGTCAAAAACTTGAGGAGGAGGACAACCACACACTCGGCTTCACGGCGACACGTCCACTCCACCAAATAGCACCCCTTTAGCATTCGCGTCCATTCTAGTCAGTCGTTTGCACGAGCATGTACAACGTCCGAGAGGTCACTGTAGGAGTCAGTGAGGTAGTGCACGGACAAAACAACACCCTCCCATGATGCAAAGGCATCAGTGTACATGAACATGCAGAAGTCATGCTCCCCCGTGCTCCCCTGTGTAACACTTAGTACAAGAGGAAAAGGAGATAAATCACTTGTATGACAGGTTCCAATGCAAGCTGAGGAATCACACCACACACTTTTAGGGCATCAATCCAACCATACGCATAGCCTTCTTGAACGAGTTGTGCTTCAGCGCCTTGGTGAGGAAGTCGGCCAACTGCTTGACATTCTTGACCCACGAGATGTGAACGTTGTCCTCATGCAACAAGGAACGTACTGTTGGCTCTAGTGGGTGTAGAGGCACCCTCAAGGATGCCTAGCTCTCTCTGGTTCACGCTACCAAGGTTTGGGGCAGCCAAGGGACACCAATGGTGAAGAGTGTGGAGCACAAGGATCACGGATGTGAGTGGGCAGAACACGTCGCATTCAGTAGAACTGAATAGAAACACGAATTTGTTACTTAGCATAGTGAGATTACATCAGATCCTTATAGCCTGTGATCTAAGCTTTCCAACGCATCCAAGCACGCCCAAAACGGAGCAGTAGAGCCCCTGCTACGGCCGTCGAAGTAACCCATGGTGGAGCCGCCCACCTGGCCTTGCACTCTAGGCGACGGGAGGCGCTTCGACGATGACCCGTCGAAGCGCCTTTCCTCGCCCAGAAGTCAAGGAGAAGTTCATCCTGGTCAAGGAGGTCCTTATGGTCACCTCATTCATGCCCCGGGTGCATTTGGAGGCCATTAGGAATGAACTCGGATCCCTGGTGGTGGAATATCCCGCCACCCATGGCGGGTACCAGATTCCACCCACCCAACAACCGTTTTTCGGGCTAGGCTAACTTTCTGAATACTCACTCAAATCGAGCGATTCAAAGCTCGATCCTACATGGAAAAATCCAAGGAATCCAAATCTAAAGTCAGATCAGGTGTTCGACCACTCCTCAGTGGTCGAACCAGGAAGTACACTCAACGGCACTCATGGCAAGGGGCACACCATGTCAACAATCTCCCCCTTGCACCGCAGCCTTGATGCACTGTCCTTGGAACCTGTAGCATTTTGAACTTCACAGCGCAGACCGAGCTCCATGCAGCTCGCGTCGTGCCTGTCCTTGGGCTGTGCCTTGGTCATGGCATCGGCGAGCATGCGCTTAGTGCCACAATGCACAATAGCCGCATCTCCCTTTGCCACCAAGTCCCGCGCGTAATGATGACGGATCTCGATGTGCTTGGTCCTCCTGTGCAGCACTGGGTTCTGGGTCAGGCTGATGGCACTCATGTTGTCAACGTTGAGTACCGTCGGCTTCCTTTGTGACACGCCGATCTCCTTTAGCAGCCGCCTCAGCCACACTGCCTCCTTTGCGGCTTCCGCGAGCGCGATGTACTCCGCTTCGGTGCTGGACAGCGCCACGCAGTCCTGCTTCCTGCTTGCCCATGAAACTACCGCACCACCAAGCACAAACACGTACCCCGACGTTGATTTTCTGTCATCCACATCACCAGCCCAGTCGGCATCCGAGTAGCCGACCAACTCGAGGGAGTCGTCACGTGCTCCCCCTCCAAACACGAGCCGCGACTGTTTTGTCGCCTTGAGATAGCGGAGGATTCGCTTCACCGCTTGCCAATGCAACGGCCCGGGGTCAGCAACGTAGCGGCTCACTTGGCCCTCCGCGAAGGCCAGGTCGGGCCGCGTCGCCACCATGGCGTACATGATGCTCCCCACTGCGGACTGGTATGGCACACCTGCCATCTCCTCCTTCTCCTCGTCCGTGCTCGGGCCCATGCTCGAGCTCAGCTCACACGTGGTGGTCATGGGTGTGCCGATGGGGTTGCACTCCTCCATATTGTAGCGGCGGAGCACCTCTTGCACGTACTTTGCCTGCCCCATCTCGAGCGTGCGTGCCTTGCGGTCCCTCTTGATGGCGACGCCGAGGTAGTACTCGAGCTCGCCCATGTC
>SZWC01007184.1:21724-32823 GCA_023375785.1 Penium margaritaceum | reverse complement strand
ATGCTCCCCACTGCGGACTGGTATGGCACACCTGCCATCTCCTCCTTCTCCTCGTCCGTGCTCGGGCCCATGCTCGAGCTCAGCTCACACGTGGTGGTCATGGGTGTGCCGATGGGGTTGCACTCCTCCATGTTGTAGCGGCGGAGCACCTCTTGCACGTACTTTGCCTGCCCCATCTCGAGCGTGCGTGCCTTGCGGTCCCTCTTGATGGCGACGCCGAGGTAGTACTCGAGCTCGCCCATGTCAGTCATTTTGAACCGACCGCCCAGCTGTCGCTTCAGGTTCACCAACTCCTCCATGTCCGACGACACGAGGATGAGATCGTCCACGTAGAGTGCCACGATCTGGTGCAACCCCGGCTGCTTCCGCACGTACACGCTGTGATCCGCCTCGCAGCGTTTGAAGCCAAGCTCGGCCATGAAGCCGTCCATTTTCAGGTACCACATGAGTGGCGCTTGCTTCAGCCCGTAGAGCGCCTTGCGAAGCCGGCACACCTTCCCCGGCGGCGCGTCCACACCCTCCGGCACCTCCATGTAGACCTCCTTGTCCAGGTCGCCGTTGAGGAACGCAGTTTTAACGTCCATTTGGTGGACTTCGTAGTCACGCACCGCCGCCACCGAGAGGATGGAGCGAATGGAGGCGAACTTCGCCACCGGCGCGAAGGTTTCATCGTAGTGTTCACCCTTTCGCTGGGCGTACCCCTTCGCGACCAGCCGCGCCTTGTACCGCTCCACCTTCCCCTCCTTGGTGAGCTTCTTCTTGAAGATCCACTTGGAGCCGATGATTTTTGCGCCCTCCGGCCTGTCAATCAGCTGCCAAGTGCCGTTCTCGTCATGGGAGGCGAGCTCAGATTTTATGGCTCCCTCCCACTCAGCCCCATCCTTTCGCTGCAACGCCTCCTTGACGGTCTCGGGCTCCTCTTGCACAAAGAACGCTCGAGCGAGCCCAGTCCAGATGCCTTTTGCGGCATCGTACCTCTTTGTCGTCCTCCTTGCACGTCCGCTTCTTCGGGGCTGCTGCTGTTGCTGCTGCTGCTGCCCCCTCGCGGTGCCACTTGCACCGCTGGCCTGCTCCCCCTCTCTCGGGGACCGTGGAGATGCGGGCTCACTCCCCGCCTCCTCGTTCAGCTCCACTGCTGCCGGCGCTTCAGACTCGTTGTCCGACTTGGCTGAATGCAAATCAGCCACTCCTCCATCCCTCGGATGGTTCTCGCCGGTTGGAGCCGATGGGACGTCACCCTCTTTTGCGTCCTCCGGCATCTCCCCCTCAAGGAGTGGTAGCCACTCCCCACGCTTGGAGAGACCCGCGTCCTTGTCCGTCCAACGGTTGGCCTCGTCGAACGTGACGTCGTGACTCTTCACGATCTGCTGCCTCCGCGGGTCGAAGAGCCGGTACGCCTTGCTCCCGCTCTCGTACCCGACGAAGATGCACCGGCGAGTCCGCGGGTCCAGCTTGCCCCGCCCTCTCTCCCACCACGCCGCATCCATTCGTTGTGGACGTACTCAGCCACCTTCGGGTACTTCAGCTCATCGGCAGACCAGCCGCCTACGACGGTGATGATGGGACTCCAACTGTCCGGCAAGGCCAGAAGGAGGATCATAGCTTGCAGCTGAGGGTCGACCTTCCATCCGGTGGCTACGCACTCGGCAGTAAGGGACTCAATCTGCTGCAGGATCTCCATGATGTCGTCGCCTTCGTTGGCTCGGAGGGTGACGAGCCTCTTGAAGACGAAGAGCTGGTTAGCAAGATTGGTGGACTGGTAGATGGTGCAGAGTTTCTTCCAGGCCTCCACGGACTCCGTGCATTCTTGAATGAGGGAGCGCTGCGTCGGAGCAAGCGCATACACCAACAAAGCAAGCGCCTTCTTGTTGCGCTTCTTGTACGCTTCCACTTCCTCCGGCGTCGCGGTATCCGGAGGGGCAGTTTCTTTACCCTTGACGAGCTCAAGCAGGCCCTTTTCATCAAGGAAGACCTCAAACTCCCACCTCCAAAGGTGGAAGCCAAGCCCGTCGAACTTGGAGACGCCAATGCTCTCTTGCTCGGTCGGTGCCATGGCGCGCGGCGGTAGCGTGAACGTTGTAGAGCTAGGGTCCTTCTAGGCACGTGGGCCCATAACCCTTTGTTGGCTCTAGNCTTGCACTCTAGGCAACGGGAGGCGCTTCGACGATGACCCGTCGAAGCGCCTTTCCTCGCCCAGAAGTCAAGGAGAAGTTCATCCTGGTCAAGGAGGTCCTTATGGTCACCTCATTCATGCCCCGGGTGCATTTGGAGGCCATTAGGAATGAACTCGGATCCCTGGTAGTGGAATATCCCGCCACCCATGGCGGGTACCAGATTCCACCCACCCAACACCCGTTTTTTGGGCTAGGCTAACTTTCTGAATACTCACTCAAATCGAGCGATTCAAAGCTCGATCCTGCATGGAAAAATCCAAGGAATCCAAATCTAAAGTCAGATCAGGTGTTCGACCACTCCTCAGTGGTCGAACCAGGAAGTACACTCAACGGCACTCATGGCAAGGGGCACACCATGTCAACACGTACGTAGTGATACTCAACATTAATGTGCTTTGTGCGTATATGGTGGACATCATCATTGTCGGCGATTGTACCGGCACTCTAGTTGTCACTACAAGGTAATGGACAACACAGGCTGATGCAACTCACCCAACAACCGATGCAGTGACAAACTCTCACATGCACCAGCGTCCAAGGCCATGTATTTTGCCTATGCTGTACTGCGTACGACACACCCTTGCTTCCCCCTATGTCATGACACTGTCGTGCCACCGATGAGAAAGATCCAACCAGTGCGGCTCTTCCCATCTAGGCTCCACGCCCAGTCGCTGTCAGTGTAGCCTACAGCCACCACGGACGGCTGACAACAGAATGTAAGGCCTCGGCGTGGGGTAGACACCACTTATCGCAACACGCAGATAGCTTTATCAAGGTACAGCTGGTATGGGACCTGTGAAAACTAGGTGAGGATATTCACGGAAAAGGCGATGTCGGCCTGTGTGGTGGTGGCGAGAAACATGAGGGGTCCAATGACGTTGAGGAACGCCGTGACGTCCACCACTGCACCCAAGGTGCTACCGTCAGTAACCTTCAGCTTCGCCTACCCGTCTGGGGTCATCGTGGTGGAGGCGTTGGAGACAGTGGTCAGGAGATCGGCAAATCAGTTAGCGAGTGTCTGAACGTGCGCTACCTGATGTACCCACATGATACCGTACGCGAGATTGCGCTCAATCTCCATGTCAAGGAACACCTACGTTGGCCCGAGATCCTTCATCTTGCAGGTCGCCTTCAACAGCTCTTTCACGTGCTTGACAGCGGCAAGGTCGGGAGACGCGATGAGTAGGTCGTCCATGTAGAGGAGGATCGCAGAGAAGGGATTCCTAGGAGGAGTGATGTAGAGTGTCGAGTCTACAATGGTGCAGAGAAATCCGTCCTTCAGAAGGGTACGACTGATCTCCATGTCCGAACAATGAGGAGACTGGTTGAGGCCATACAGAGTCTTCCACAGTCACCAGACTCAGCGAGTCCCATCCTCAAAGCTAGGGGACTAGATCACGTAGAGCTCCTCACCATCGAGGGAACCGTGAAGAAAGGTGTTGCTCACGTCCATGTGCTGGAGCTCCCATGTTGTACTACTAAGCCAAAAAGCGTCCGGCTGGTGGTGAAATGGCCAACTGGGGTTAATACCAGGTCGTAGTCAACTCCAACAACTTGGGAGAAGTCCTTGGCGGTGAGCCGAACCTTGTACTTGCCCGGAGTGCTATCTAGCTTCCACTTTCGGCAAAACACCCACTTCACCCCTATGGCCTTGCGGCCAGGGGGGAAGCTCCACGAGCTCGTACACTATGTGCTCGGTGATGGCGGCAAGTTCCTCCCGACAGGCAGCCTCCTATTGGTCTCTGTCGGGAGCGGCATGGGCCTCTCGTAGGCTGTGTGGGTCGAGTGCCAGTGGGGACAGTCATGCCGTCAGTACAACGGAGGTGTAAATTCCTGCAAGAACCCGGGCCAGAGTGGCAGAGAACACACGGCGATGCTTCTGAGAGATGAGAGCGTAGCCCAGGACCTAGCCTAGGTGAGTATCCTGGGCAACAAGGCCAAGGGCCGTGAGGCCAAGGACCTTGATTTCGTGCTCACCGCTCACGACAGTGTGAGGAGAGGAAAGTGTGTCGACATGTGTTTTGGAGGCTGGACGAGGGGTCCTACTATGAGGACTTGGGGGCGGTGCCGGCTTATGGGGTCGTAAAATGCCACTTGAGTGTGAGTGTAGACTTGGTGCGTCGGGGTGCCAGTTATGTCAGAGGGAGCCTGGTGAGGACGAGGTGGCAAGGCAGGGGTAGGCGACGGGTCCGATGTCGAGGAACCGCTAGACACGGGCGGATCCACAGGAGTGGGTGCATTGGAGGCCGGAAGGGGGTCAGCCAAGGGGTCAGGCTGGGCTGAGGAATCAGCGGAGGACTCTGACTCTGATGGGTGCGCGGCATCGCCGGCAAGGGACCTAGGCGGCGAGGTGGATGGAAATGGAGGAGCATCCGGGCCATTCCCTGACGGGGGTGTGGATGCAGGCGGGACGACCTGTGCCTCTGGAGCCGGAGCGACGGCGCGACAAGTATCTCCTCCACGTGACCACAGTGATGAAGGCCAAGAGGAGGTAGACCGGGCGTGAGGGAGGTCGCAAGGAAAGAGGTCCTTAAAGAACATGGCATCACGGGATTCAACAACGTGATGCCGGTTTGGGTGCCAGAATCTCCAGGCCTTGGACTGACGCAAGACACCGACGAAGGTGCAGAGCCGGTCGTGAGGGATAAACTTGCTATCCCGTTGGTCCTCGGCGAGCCAGACGTAGGCGATGCACCTCCAAACACGAACAGGCTGAAGATTGGCCTGCTGATCGCACCACAATGTGTACGGCGTGGCCTGGTAGGGAAGGGGACCATGGAGATCGTGGTTCCACACCCAGGTCATATAAGACATGGCCTCAAAGAAGAAGCCTTCGGACAAACCGGACTCGATGCGCATGGTGCGGACAACATCGGCCATGGTGCAGTTCCATCGCTCGGAGACACCGTTTTGCTGCGGTGTCCTAGGGGCGGATGTCTCATGACGGATGCCATGACTAGCGAGATAGGCGCTAGTGTCCCTCATGTACTCGCCGCCGCGGTCGGACCGAAAACGTCGGAGGGTGCGGCCGCACTCGCGCTCAAGAGCGAGGTGCCAGGCACGGATGGCGGAGGCCACGTCACTCTTCCGGCCGGGACAAATCACCCGACAATAGCACGAGTAGTCATCCCTGAGGGTCAGCACACGTGACCGAGGGAGGACCCATAAGGTCCGAGTGGACGAGCTCCAGTAGATGCGTGGCCCGAGAAGTGGTCGTAGGGTAGGAGGATTGGTGCATCTTACCGTGGGCGCATTCGATGCACTCGGTGTGGCAGGAAGGTGGAGGGATCAAGTCCGAGCACTAGGTGAGTACGGAGCATGCTGTCGACAGCATCAGAGTGTATGTGGCAAAGGCAGCGGTGGAGGAGGTGCACGTGTTGGAGGAGAAGAACACAGGTGACAAACACATATGTAATGGTGGACAAAGGAGGAGACACAGATGAAGGAAGTCAAGTGACGTAGCCAGGGGTTTTCACAACAGACAATACGGAACATGACTTGACCAGACAGGCAAAGGGAGACAGTGCCAATGCCAAAGGAATGACGGACGTCCATGCTCATGACATCAAGAGTCCTGATAGACAGGAGGCTGAGTTCCAATCCAGGCGGATACAACACATCAATCATGAAGACGTCACCGGACGGACCACAAAAACGAACGGTGCCAACACCACAGACCGGCAAGATCTGCCCGGACCCCGTCCGGGCACTGTGAACATCAATGGGACCAAGCATGCTGAACGCCTAGCGACACGACATCATGTGATGCATGGCACCGGAGACGATGATCAATGTGCCATCGGGCTCGCGGACTGAGGCCGTGACATTATACTGAGCGACAAAACAGTATGCTAGAAGGGAGATGGAGGTCGCAAGCTGAGCACACAAGATAGATGTAAAGCGATCATGCCAGTCATCCAACCATGCAACATCATCCAAATCAGGCTCCAAAGGGCAACACACGGCTTCTCCAAGGTCTCCTCGGAGGTCGGTCTCTGTCTCGCAGAGGGAGACCTCAAGGATAGCAGTCACACAACTCGCACTTCCCTAGAGAGGAGGCGTGATGCCAAGCTGCGTGGTAATGAAACTCTGCAGCCGGCGGATCCCTGTGCTGGAGTCAACGGGCACCACAGAGAGCAGGGTTACAGCTCCAGACGGGGGATACAAGATCCACTGGGACGGAGGTTGTGGTTAGCACACCAGCTGCGATGGAGCGTATTGCTACTGCTACACTGGTGGTGCATACGGCTGTGCCTAAGGTGGGGCATATTGCTGCTACTATTGTTGATGGAGAAGGGACGATAGAAGCTGTGATGGAGGCTAAAGAGCCGGCTGCGGGGTGGAGTAGGTGGTGGCCACAGTGCTACAAGGGGAGAAGGGAGTAGCGGTCGCAACGAAGGTGCCAAGGCGGTGCTCACGTTAATGGCGCATTGCAGTGATAATACAATATCGTCAGTAGGGATGGAACACGTGTACCACCTGTGCCCCGTCTGGCCATAGTTATGGCACGTCAAGGTAGTGCAACCAAAAGAAGACTACTACCCTTTACCCTTGCCCTTCCCCCCCTTCTTTCCCTTGCCCTTGGTGCTGACAAAGAAGAAATCGCCAGGGGAAGGGGTGGAGGAGCAACCGGAGGTGGCAGCTACGATCGTAGAAGAGCCACTATGATGAAGCTGTGTGTCCATGTGCGCTTCTTCCATGTGGAGGAAGAGGTCGTATGCCTAGGTCATCAAAGTTCCCTCGGTCGCCAACACCTTGAGGATGGGTAGGCCGTAGGGGACGAAAATGTCTACAAACTCAGGAGTGGCACCATTCTTGATGGTGAGGAGGGCAGCAAGCGGGGCAAGCACGACTATTTTGAGCCTGCGCAGGATATCCTGTACCCGGTGCCAGTAGGTGGTGAAGGACTCGGACTCCCTCATGTGAAGGGAGCTAAACTCCTGTAGGATGCCACTAATAGCTGCCTGGCCGGAGGGATGATACGGCCGTGTCAGCGTGTTCCAAGCACACTCGGGGTCAGTGCTGGTGTCGTTAGCAGTGTCACCGAGGAACGGCTCCAAGGCAGTGCGATCAACATTGGGGATAGTGAGGATGAGTGCACGGACGGCACGGCCTACCTCAAGCGCCTACTCCGGGATGGTGTCGTCATGCGAAAGAGTGTAATACGGCCACAGGCCCTCCCCCTGTGTCCAGATGCAATAGAGCAGTTCTTAAGACTCGAACTGCTCATCTCCGACAAGGACAGGAGGAGGGGGCTCAAAGTCCTAGCGTCGATAGGGGTCGGCCGCTCCAGTGCCTAGGACACTAGTAACCGTCTACTGTTGTTGCTCCACCTGCTACTACGCTTCTGTCTGCGCACCCGCAATCAAAGCAGGACCAGGCTGTCCAGGGAGGACAGTCTGGCTAGTGCTGGTCGCGACAAGCATCTGGAGCAGCTAATCCACCTGGTGCTGCAGATCCGCTCTGGGGTCTACAATGGACGGGTCTGCAAAGCTATATTGTGTACCGGCGACATTGTCATGACTGAGCATGGTCACTGCTACTGAGTCTGCTGACTCCTCTGCTGCCTCTGCGGCTACTGCTACTGCTGCTGTTGCTACTACTGCTAGTGTTGTTGCCGTTGCTGCTGCTTCTGCTATAGCTACTACTGCTATTGTTGCCGCTGCTGTTGCTACTGTTGCCGCCCCTACTGCTGCAATTGCTGCTGCTGCCACTACCCCTGCTGTTTCTACTGCTGTTGCTGCTTCCGTGGCTGCTACTGTCGCTGCTGTTGCTGCCGCCCCACGCTGGGTTGGTGCGTAGTCTCCCCTCAGTGAAGAGCTGGATGATGAAAGTGGTCTGACTGGAAATCTGACTTCGTTTCTCGCTGAATTGGAATTGTGGCAAAAATTGACCTCCAGTCCAGAAATTTGACAATGCTGAGATTTTAAGTTTTAAAATTTCTTCACTTCAAAATCAAGGTTGTCCAAATCAAACAGAATTTAAACCACAGGTGTGCCTGACTGTGCTGAATGCAATGGTGGAAGTCTTGGCTTGAAAAAGTGAAAACAATGTACCAAAACAACCTAATTCTGTGCTCAGCTTGAAATATTTGAAACAATCTGGATCTGCAACGCGGGACGATTAATGCTGGAGGCTACATACCACCAAACGAGCCTAGCATGGTGGCTATGGAAAGCTTGTGACCTAAGCATTCAAACGAGTATATGCATGCAATATTTGACATCCTTTTGAGTCCGGTGCAGTCGGGCGTAGGGGACATGGGTGGCTGACGTGATTTGCGTCTACGTCTCCTCCTCGTCCCTGCGGCTTCCAAGAAGGTGTGAGGATGGGACATTAGTTTCAAATGGTGCTCCTGCCTCCTTCCTCTCCCTTTTCGGTGTCTTCTGTTGCCACGACCACTGTTCCTTGCTATTGTAGCTGTGTCTGACACTGCTGCTGCTGCTGCGTCTATGCTGCTGTTGCTGCCGCTGCTGATGCTACTGCTGCTGTTGCTACTGTTACGGGTCACTTACACCTCTGGTTGAGGTCGTCACATGCGTCGTGGCCAGTAGGTTGCCAGACGTTAGTGCGCTGGCCGCTCACCTCCCTGCTTCAAACGTGGGGGTCAGAGCTGCCGGAAAACTTCCGATAGCATTTCCCTTGGCCCTGTGGCTGCGGGAAAAATTCTGACGCCGCCACCAAGCAGGTCACTTTTGTCGGAAAAAATCTTGTAGTATTTCTCCTACAGTGGCGCGTATGGGAGGTCCGCTGGCGTAGTGAGAAACCTATACACCACTACTGCTACTGATGTGCCTGCTGCGCTAAGGCTCTGATACCAAAAAGGAACTAGCAAGTGCGCAGGTTGGGGCAGTGGCGTTGTTGATGCAACGTGCGGGAACCCACGCTCGTTGCTTAGTCTGCCCCCTTAGTCTGCTGCACTAGAGTATAAGTCTGAGAGCTTTGGTTTGTTACTCAAAAGTGCGCGTACCAAAGTTAGCGCCAGAAAGAAGCTAGAATCAAGCAATGACTGGTTAAGAATGAAAAATGAGCAACCAACTGAGACCCCCCTCCCAGTTCTAGCCTCACTTCAGCTCTGTGAAGCTTGTTCCTCAGAAAAACAGCCAACCAGAAAATTCCTAGCATTATCCTATCTGGCATAATTTCCTAGGTTAGCCGTACCATGCCAAAATAACCACACTACAAATGCAGTCGTGCAGTGAGAATTAGCAAGAAAAATAGCTACGTGGGGTTACGGCTGCCCGAACTCGGGTGCCGACTGTAGTGCTCCTGAGAGCTATCTACGACTACTGGTGGCGTGGCAACTAAGAGTTGCTGACGATGGAGCTTGTTGTGGAAGGGTGTAGTGTCGGAAGCGCGAGGAGGAGGAAAACCACACGCTCGGCTTCACAGCGACACGTCCACTCCAACGGACAGCGCCCCTTTAGCATTAGCGTCCATCCAGTCAGTCAGAACGAGCATGTACACCAGCCGAGAGGTCTCAGTATGAGTCAGTGAGGCAGTGCACGGACAAAAGAATAAGACTCCCCATGCTCCTCTCTCCACATGTGATGTTTTTATGTGCTTAGGGAATTGTCTACACTAGCAACAACCTTCCAACCTAAAGTCCCTTGCGCTTGTGATCCCCTCTCAACGAATTCGAGCAAGAAAACAAGGAGGCATCCCCTCACTCCAACGTGTAAACCATGACCTGAACACATTACCCCTACTCCATGAAGGTGTTGTGTGGTTGCACATCCTCATCAGGCGTCCGGAACTTAAACCAATGGTGTGTCAGTGAAATCAAACTGCGGAAGCAACAGGAAAACTTCTCCGAGGTGTTTCCCCAAGTAAGCTAGACTACTGACCTAGTGCAAGCATGAAAACACTACGCCATACGTACAGCCACACTCAGTCCAGCTGTTCCAAAGCTCTCCTCACTGTTGAGTGAGCAAGGTTCTTTCGTGTGTATTGCAGGAGGCAAGATGTTTTGCTTGCCTCATGTGTTGAGGCAGAAACAGTGACCCACGTTGTATGTTGAATGGCGCAGAGAAGTAAGGAGTGGAAGAGGTGCTGGGCAAAAGTTGATGAATCTAACCAACTCACAAACTGCAGAGGATTCCATCCAGCTGCTCTGCATACTACCACGCCACAAGCAAGCACTCTACCTGTCGACATTTCAAGCTACCCTGCTCTCTTTTGGTCCCCTCCAAGAGACATTGCGAGTTGAGAGCCAACGAATGCATGGATGGAGCACTGCACGTGCGGTTCAAATGCACGACACTCTGAACCAGGGTGTCAAGGCGCTGCTGGCACCCTGCAATCATCGACCGACGTCAGGCAGTAGCGTCAGAGTCAACGGAATTCGCATGCGAGGGGTTGGCTTGCGAGTCCGAAACACTGTCGTTTTCATGCGTGGGATCTATGTCCTCGCTCGTCACATTCCACAGGTTTGCGGCTTTGAAGCGGCTGAGTTTTTTGGCATAGCCTGAGATCCAGTTGTTGTGCAGCATGGCAGGCTGGATGGTTCCTGCGTCCTTGAGCTCCCAATACCGCGTCTGCAGCCGCTGCACCGCACTGCCACAGCAAAGCACCGCAGCAGATGAAAAAAGTAGCATGCCCGCCACCTTGCTGTTAGCAGAATGAGCAGACAAGAAGCACTTCAGCACCAAGTGTGACCAGCCCGATGAAACTCCCCCAGCAGGCCGACAAACTCTTCTCTTCCCTCACGCTCTTGTCCCGCCCACGTGTGTGGAGGATGGGAACAGAGCAAGAGGGGAAGCGGCAGGAAAGGCGCAAGGCAGCAATGTGAGGTGCTGAACGGATGGAGGGGGGCCAGGGGGGAGAAAAGAACCAGGGTTCAGGGAAAGGGGGGTTGGAAAGGGTGAGGGGGAGAGCGTGGCAACAGCAAAAAAGGAAGGGGGGGGGGGGGGGGGGGGGGGGGGG
>SZWC01007183.1:77196-104442 GCA_023375785.1 Penium margaritaceum | reverse complement strand
CTGCTCGGTGGTACCGCTTTGTCTTGGCGAAGCGGGAAGCAGGGCTGCATCGCACGTAGCTCGTCGGAGGCAGAGTATGTGGCTTTGGGGGCAGGGGCTGCTGAGGCAGTTTGGCTGCAGCGCTTGTTTCTTGAGCTTGGGCAGTCAGTACCCGCCATTGTGCTGCGCTGCGACAACCAGAGTGCTCTCGCCATTGCGGAGAACTCTGGTGTTTTTCATGCTCGCACAAAGCACATTGCGGTTGAGCATCACTTCGTTCGTGATCTGGTGGAGCGACGCGTGATCTCCATCATGTGGGTTGGCATTGACTTGCAGCGAGCTGATTTCTTGACGAAGGCACTTGCACGCGGAAAGTTCCTGGTGGCCATTCGTTCTGTTGGGCTTCGCCCCGTGCGTGAGAGTGGTTGAGTGTGGGATGTACATTGCCGTCTCATCTGCCTGTGTCACTCACTATGTTGTTGTACCAGTGCTGCACGCGTATGGACATGCGTACCATCGGGTCATGGGGGAGTGTTGTGCTTTGTGCCGTTCCTATACAGTTTACTGTGACCACTCGGTCGTGTCCATACTCGTGCAGATCCCTGAGGCAGGCGGCCCTGGTGACACCGGCGCGACGACAGGCGGCGGACTACCCGTCTGGAGCTGACCGACCACTGTTCCAGAGCCCCAGATGTCACCGGGACTCCTTGCTGTGCCTTCTACGTCTTGCAGGCGCCTTTCGGCGGACTGGGCATGAGGCCCATTTGCATTTTTTTGCATTATATACTCGCTGTCAGTCGATGGATGCATGCATGTGACCAGTCGTTGCGTGCGTCTTTTGATTCTGCACGTCTAGGTTCAGACGGCATAGGATTCTGACATGTGTGCGCAGAGTTACGGCCAAAACAGTGGTTTTGGGCCGGTTTTAGGACAGCTCTTGGACTGCCGCGTGCGACACCCGCCATGCGCCGCGGCAGGTATTTATGCCCTGGACCTGTCAGTTGTCATCTCTCTCTGCATTTACTAAGCTATTGAAGCTTATGAGACTTTGCGCGTCTCCCTAGCCTGATCCTTGCTGTTTCTTGCACCTGCCTGCTTGCTAGTGCGTCAGCTGACTGGACAGTGTCGCCACGTCAGCAGCAGCAAGACTAGGAAGCTTCCTAGCAGTTTCTCACATTGTTCCTTCACGTGACCAAATTTCTAAAATTTCCTTTTTTTCACTGACAAGTAGTCGTTTTTTTGGTACATGAAGCAGTGGGGGGCGTCATCTATGTCCATTTATGAATCTTTGATTTTTTCGTCATCGGACATTGGCCGGTGGTCTCTCGTGTACATCACAATCACGCGACTGTGGTTGTCCACGGTCTCGTCATGTGCGTTAACGAGAAAAAAAAAGCCCTTGAATGGGCCTCTCGGCCATGAGCCTATCGGCCCTGGGTCTCCCGACCCATTCGAGGGTTTGTTTTGCTCATTCGGTACGTGAACGAGCAAAACAGTCCGCATGGACGATGGCACGGTGGATCACACACCAGACTAATGGAAGCAGGATCGACGAAGTCAACCCTGCTTTTAAACAGAAACATTTCACCTCTCTTCGCTCATGTGACCATGTGCACCTCAACGCTGTGGTTTGAACAGAACCAACGGCGGTCAAAATAGTGGTGTGTGTGGAATGTGAGAGTGAGAAGAGCGAGAGTGGGTGGGTGGCGGGTGGAGCTCGCTATCCGAGCCCACCCATCGGCCGGTGACGTGGGGCTCACCGGTGCCCACTCGAAGTGCAAGGGGTAAACCCCCCTCGAGTTCCACAAACCCACAAGAGCCTAAACCTGAAGTTTAGGTCTAAACTATGCTAGTTCAAACTACCACCGTTACACAAACAGGACAAATCTATGTCACAAATCCACCGAAGTTCAAACATGCATTGGTACCAAAGTCGACTGTGTTTGACAAGGGTATGTGCACTTCAGGAGAGAAGCCAGCACGCGTGATGGCGGCTGGAGTGCAACCTGTGGCTGCTCGGCAGACTCGTGTCTGCTCCCCCAGGCTTCCGGAACCTTCGCCTCATCAGGAGTCTGCATGGCAAAGGACGTGAGCCGAGAGGTCACACTAAGTACGTAACATCACTCCCCCATGAGCACACGGCGAATAGGCCCATCCACGTAGCAGGACTGACGCGAACGACAGCACAAGAGCAACAATGGAAAAAACGATCATGAATGTAGCTCAAGGCAGGGTGCAATCCCAGAGAACGAGCACCGCTAGAAACTTCGTACGGCTAATGGCCTTTGTTAGAAAATCAGCACGCTGCGAGTCAGTGCCAACCCACACGACCTGAATCTCACCTCGATCCACCAGGTTCCGGACATAGTGGTACTCAACATTAATGTGCTTTGTGCGTGCATGGAACACACCGGAATTTTCTGTGATGGCCTTAGCGCTCTGGTTGTCACACCAAAGCACAACGGGGGGCATGGACCGACCTAACTCACGTAATAGACGCACCAACCACACACTCTCGGTCGCGCCAGCGCCCAGAGCCACGTACTCTGCTTCTGCAGTACTGCGAGCGATGCAGCCCTGCTTACCACTGCGCCACGAGACGGTTGTTCCCCCAATGAGGAAGATGTAGCCGGTACGACTCTTGCCGTCTGGACTCCACGCCCAGTCACTGTCTATGTATCCGTGAAGGACCACTGAGGCCTGCCCTCAGTAGTGAAGTCCCATACGGGCAGTGGAGACGACGTACCTCACGCACCGGACTGCGGCCTCAAGGACCCGTCTGCGCGGCGCCTGTGAGAACTGTGCGAGCAGGTTGACTGTGAAGGCGATGTCTGGCCGTGTCGTCGTGACCAGGTACATGAGTGAGCCAATGAGTCGCAAGTACAGGGTCACATCGACCAGCTCTCCTAGCTTTGTTGGATCATCGACCTTCATAGCAACCTGTCCTTCTGGGGTGATCGGAGTGGACGCCATGCTCACGTCGCTGAGCAGCTCGGCAAAACGCTCCCCAAGAGTGAGGGTGTATCGCTCCTGATGGATCAAGAGTGTCCGATGAGTGCGATCACGAACAATCCGCATGCCTAGGAAGACTGCGGCCTCTCCCAGATCTTTCATTTTGTACGTCGATTGTAGCATACCCTTGGCCGCCTCGACAACCTTTAGGTCAGGTGAGGTGATCAAAAGGTCATCGACATGGACCAGGATGGCTGCAAAGGTCGCAGTGGTCTAGGACAAGAAAAGCGACGGGTCCGCAGCGCTCTGAACATAGCCCACTCGTACGAGCGTGCCGGTGATCTCCTTGCTCCAGCATCGAGGTGACTGCTTCAGGCCATACAGCGCTTTCCGCAGCCGGTACACGCGGCCGCTGCCATCCTCGAACCCTGGTGGCTGGACCATGTAGATCTCTTCTTCTAATTCTCCATGTAGGAACGCGTTGTTGACGTCCATCTGGTGGAGTTCCCAGTCGTGCTGGGCCACCTGGGACACCAGGCCCAAGGCCGTTGTCGTGCGTCCAACTGGTGCGAAGGTCTCAGTGAAGTCAATCCCCTCCACCTGAGAGAATCCTTTCGCAGTCAGCCGTGCTTTGTAGCGATCAACTGTGTTGTCTGGCTTCAGCTTCTTACGCAAGACCCACTTGGCCTAGACTGCCTTTCGTCCGGACGGCAGGTCCACAAGATCGTAAATCCCATGTTCCTTGATAGCCGCCAGCTCAGCCTCGCATGCTGCACGCCAGAGTGCTGCGTCGGGTCCAGCCAGAGCCTGACGCAGTGTGCTGGGATCAGGCGTCACCCCCACCACACTGGATCAGGGGCCGCAGCATCTCCCCCGCGCGTGGCCGAAGCATAGGCCAAAGACGGGGGGCCAACAGTGACTGTGGACTCTGCAGAGTCCACCGCAAGTTGACGCTCGTGAGCAAGGAGAGCGAGGCATATATCGCAACCGGGGTGGACTTCAGTGAGCCCCTGCGCACTGAGGCCCAAGGCCCTCATGCTAGGGTCGCCGCTATGCACGCTCCGAGTAGGACGCGGGCGGAGGCGTCCACCCTCACCTTGCCGGTATGGTTCCGGTGACGGTACAGCTGGGACAGGTGGTGGACACTCGTCAGACACGGACACAACTGGCGATATGCTAGGTGATGTCGGCGCGTCGACTGGACAGACGGAGGGTGAGGACAATGCAGACGACGTGACTGGTGACGCAGCCTGCGCAGGTGGTGCAGGCGACGCAAAAGACACCGGTGACTCTGCTGGTGATGCGGGTGTTTGGTTACAGGGGTAGCACTGGAGACGCGACCGGTGACAAAGATTCATGTATTGTAGGATATGCTGGCAGACCGGTGGACGCAAGTAGGACAGGCAACGCGGTCAATGCGGCCGGCGTAGACGACGCTGGAAAGTTTGCGGGTGGGTGGGACGGACCCGTAGCGTCCAGGCTGGCCGGGACAGCACCATCGGTCAGCCCACCCTCCCCTATGCGCGGAATCGTACCACACCATGGGGAATGTGACTGCGGGATGTCCTCGGTGGGCAGATCTCTGAA
The DNA here is from genome assembly GCA_023375785.1 of Penium margaritaceum. Classification (NCBI taxonomy): domain Eukaryota; kingdom Viridiplantae; phylum Streptophyta; class Zygnematophyceae; order Desmidiales; family Peniaceae; genus Penium; species Penium margaritaceum. Next base: position 99,924 of record SZWC01007183.1, on the reverse strand, counting down.
GGAGAGGCGCTCGAAGAATAGTGTGTCTCGAGACTCGACAATGCGTCGCCAAATGGGGTCCCCAAACCGCCAGGCCTCGGAGCGTGTAGCCACGCCTACAAATGCACAGACACGGCCTCGAGGGAAGAATTTGGAGCCTTCCTGTTCTGGTGTGAACCCGACGGCAGCAAGGGACCCCACACGCATGCGAGCCAGAGATCGGCACAATGTCCGTACCACAATTGGTACGGTGTGTGTGTGTGTGTGTGTGTGTGTGTGTGTGTGTGTGTGTTTGTGTGTGTGTTTGTGTTCAGGAGGGGGCCATGAGGGATCCTGTTCCAGACCCATGTCATGTAGGCCATGCCCTCGAAGCGGAACGCTTCAGGCATGCCACTGTCTGCCCGCATGGAGCGAACCACATCTTCCATGGTGCGGTTCCAACGCTCAGACACACCGTTGTGGCATGGCTGGGGCTGAGAGGTTGTGAAACACGCCCATTTCGGCAAAGTAGCAGTCCAGATCCACCATGTATTCACCGCCTCGATCAGAACGGAAGTTTTGGAGGGTATGGCCGGACTGGCGTTCGGCCATGACCAGCCATGTACGCACAACAAGTGCAACATCGCTTTTCAGGCGCAGACTGAAGACCCACCGCATCCGGGTGAAGTCGTCCGTGATCGTCAGTACGTAACACCCTCTGTCATCCTGGAACACCACAGGTAGGGGTCCTAGGAGATCAGAGTGAACCAGCTCAAGGGGCTTGAGAATCGTGAGTCAGGCAGAGGGTATATGGCACGGTGCATTTTGCCTTGCGTGCATTGCAGGCAACCAGTCTTGGACGGCACCTCAAAGGACGCCGCGTCAAGACCGAGCGCATGTTGGGTGCAAATCAGACGGTCTACAGCATCCAAGTGGACATGGCACAAGCGTCTACGTAGTAGACGCTGATGCTCAGGCGACAGCGTGCCTGTCATGAACACTCGTGCAGTGGGGGATGCAGTGATGGTGGTCGACGTGGGGCAGCTGGAGACGTGGTACAAGTCCCCGACTGCCTTGCCACGAAGCACCACTTCAGTAGTGACGCAAACGGAGACAGTGGCATCCTCACCGATGAATGCCAAAGTGAGACCCATCCCTATGCAAGCACGTCCGGACAGCAAACTGAGTTCTAGGCCAGGCACATATAGCACGTTTGAAATTTAAAATGGCCCAGACGACCCATGGAATTACACCACACCTTTGCCCTGAACAGGAACCTCATGCCCAGCAGTCGTACGCACAGACTTCACAGAGCCAACAAGACCAAGGACGACAAAGTCACGGCGACGACATGTCATGTGATGGGTGGCACCTGAATCTAGGATCCCGGTGGCATCCGTCACACGCTCGGACGACGTGACTGAACAACTGCCAACAGTGCAGACAGTTGACAGGGATGATTTAGTAGATGACTGTTGCGTCGCACAGGCAACACGTGCTTGCGAATCATCAAGCCAGGACAGGTCGTCGTGACCTGCGCATACTGCGGCAAAGACAGCGAACAGACCAGCATCATCACGTGCGATGAACGACTCCACTGACTCAATGGCACACTGTGCCCCGCCACCACCATCACGACTACACATCATGGACTCAATAGACCCAACAGTGGAACCCCTCGGCTCATTCAATACACTCGCACCTCCCTGAGTTGTGAGTCGGAGAAGCTGGCGGAGCTCGGCGATGTCACGGGCCTGGGTCGCAAGCTGCTGCTCCAGAGGTGTCAGGTCACTGGCGCTGTCCTCGGCTATATCAGCTCCTGGTGGAGACTGCATGTCGGTCGCAACTGTGGTGTGTGCGGAGGCGCGCTCACGCTGCTCGAATGCCTGTTGCGGTCCTTGCGCAATCTTCGTCCAATTCTTGGGGAGCTTGCACTCCGTGTAACGGTGTACTCCCCCGCAGTTGTAGCACTCCCACTGCCTTTCACGAGCCGGCTTTGCTTGCTGCTTGCCAACCTTGCCACCCCTCCTGTTGTTGTTTCCCTTCTTCCCTTGAACCAGCTGCTACTGCGAATGTTGTCGTTGGCAGTGACAACGGGACGGAAGAAGGGGAAAAGCTGCGTGATTTCTGGATTGTTGTGACGGCTGCGGCTAACGCGCCATGATGGGTGTCATTTGCGGCTCCCACTCCTTTCCACGTGTACGAAGTGCTTTGTGGCCCATGACAGAAGGAAGCCCCTGTCGGCCATCTCCTGAAGGCTGCTCAGGCTGAAGTTGTTGAAGGTCTTGGCATACTCGCGTCCACCACGGATTCTAATGGCGTTGAACGCCATGAGTTGGCCCGGTACATTTTTCCCCAGGGCCCTGTACAGCCGCATCGCTCGTCGCCAGTAGTCAGCTGGCGCCTCATGTCCACCCTGACGAAGGGAGTTGAAGTCTGACAGTCGTTGTGATGTCGTCGCCATGGTAGCGCCTTCGAAAAGGGTGGTCGCCAGCTTCCACACCTCGAGCGGGTCAGCTCTAGCTCCGGTGCGAGGATCACCAAGAAAGGGTTCAAAGACGAGGGTGTACTCCTCCAGGACGGCCTTCAAAAGACCGTAGGCGGCGCGGGCGGCAGTTGCTGCCTGCAAGGGGTCCATAGTCTGGTACTGGATGGTGTAGTACAGGTACACCCCTTCACTGACTGCCCACATATGGAACCGCGGCTCCCACGTGGCGTAGCTGTCCTCCTGTCGGTAGGGGGGGGTTCGGTCTCAAACCACTTGGGTGGCTTTGTCGCCGGGACAACCTGCGCTAGCAACGGAGACGGGGGACCTGCTTCCAGCCCCAGACTCATGCGGAGCAACTGGTCCTCTAGGGAGGGCAGGTCTGCGGTTGTCCTAGGCATGTTGCTAGGGCCTACTTCGTTCATTGGTAATCCCTTACGCCCTGAGCGGGTTCGACGCCGCATTTCCAGCTGTGCGAGGCGCAGGCATAACATGCCTTCCTCATCGCTAGCATCTCAGTCCGACTCGGGTAGCTGGTCGGACTGTTCAACATCGAATGCTCCTAGAGCTGCATTGACGTCAGCGGCAACGGCACTCTCGACAGTCATCTTGCCCTTGTGCACAACGTTGCGGAGTAGCTGTTGTTGGTGCTCCTACTATTGTTGTTACTGCTGCTGCTGTTGCTGCTGCTGCTGCTGTTGCTGCTGCTGGTGTTGCTGCTGCTGCTGCTGCTGCTGCTGCAGCTGTGGTTGGCCTGCATCTCGAAACAGCTTGAACAGATTAGCCAATTGTTTGGCCGTCTGTTCAGCCTGTTGAGCCTGCTGCTCACGCAACTCGTGCAGGCCACGTGCCAGCGAGTTTGAACTAGACGGGAATTTGGCACGCGTCCCGACCGGTGTGTCGCCAACCACGCCGGAGGCGGCAACGCCAGCATTCGCAGTGGAGTTGGTACTGCCGACTCCGGCAGGTGCGTCCTTAGGCATGGGGTCTGGTGGAGTGCCGCAAGTGAGTTTTTGACTGCCGCTGGCACCGCTGTTGGATGACTGACGCTGCCGATAGAGTTTGGCAGCGTTTACCCTGCCCTAGTGGGCGTGGGACCACTGTCGAGGCCTTTATTTTTTAGCCTGGAAACCGCCAATAGCCCCCCCCACTGCTGCCGAGAAAATTTTGGCAGTGTTTCCCCCGCCCCAGTGGGCGTGGAAAATTTGGAAGAGGCCTTTTTCAGCCTGGAAGTTGTCGCTGGACCCCTCCCATGCTGCCGAAAAAATTTCGGCAGCGTTTCCCCTGCTCAGTGGGCGTGGGAAATCTGGGAGGGGCTGTTTGGGACCACCGTTGTACCTGAACCACCCCCACCCAACCCAGGAGTAGAGGGGAACTCAGCCAGCAGGGGGAAGGGTTGACCAGAGAGTAGAGCTGACGGCAGAGTGCCGTTGCTGCTGCCATCGCTGCTGCTACTGCTGTTGTATGCTACCAATGCTGTGGATGCTATGTGACCGCATCGGCGGCTGCTGCCTACTCACGCAGCCTATGGCTGCCGCTGCTGCTCACTACTGCCCGCTGCTGTGGCTACAGCAGCTGCTCCACGCAGCTGCTGCCGGTGTTGTGGCTGTGCAGCTGCCACGACGGGTGTGCAGTGGCGGCTGTGCAGTGGTAGCTTCGGCAGCCGCCCAATGCAGCAGCTGCTGGCTGCGGCTGCCGCTCGTTGCTGCACACCGTAGCTGCTACGGCTGCTGCTTCGTGCAGCTGCCGTGTATGCTACGGCCGTGCAGCCGTCATTGCGGCTGTTGCTCGCTACTGCTGCCGCAGTTGCTAGCGGCCACTGCCGCCCCGCTATTGTGCTACTTTGCTGGTGCAGCCGCTGCTCCGTGCAGCCGCCTCTGCGACTGCTACGTTTGCTCGGCTGCCGGTGCTACTGCTGCTCCGCGCAGCTGCTGGTCGGCTCAGCTGTTGCTGCGGCTGCTGGTCAGCGGATCCTCTCAGGATCGTGCTGTGCTTCTCTTGCGCAACGCGACGAGCTTTGGCTCGTCCTGCTCTGATACCAAAATAGAAACGTTTCACCTCTCTTCCCTCATGTGACCATGTGCACCTCAACACCGTGGTTTGAACAGAACCAACGGCGGTCAAAACAGTGGTGTGTGTGGAATGTGAGAGTGAGAAGAGCGAGAGTGAGTGGATGGCTGGTGGAGCTCGCTATCTGAGCCCATCCGTCGGCCGGTGACGTGGGGCTCACCGGTACCCACTCGAACTGCAAGGGGTAAACCCCCCTCGAGTTCCACAAACCCACAAGAGCTAAAACCTGAAGTTTAGGTCTAAACTATGCTAGTTCAAACTACCACCGTTTCACAAAGAGGACAAAACTATGTCACAAATCCACCGAAGTTCAAATATGCATTGGTACCAAAGTCGACTGTGCTTGACCAAGGTACGTGCGCTCCAGGAGAGAAGCCAGCACGCATGATGGTGGCTGGAGTGCAATCTGTGGCTGCTCGGCGGACTCGCGTCTGCTCCCCCAGGCTTCCGGAACCTCCGCCACATCAGGAGTCTGCATGGCAAAGGACGTGAGCCGAGAGGTCACATTAAGTACATAACATCACTTTTTACTAGCTTGGAGCAGTTCGAACAAATCAGTCAAATGACGTTAGATCTTGCGATCCTACGATGTATGACCAAGGCACATCATAAAAAGACAATGATTTTTACAAGTGTTTCCGGAGAGGCTTATGTAAGACTCTTAGTTTGAGAAATATTTTACAAGAGAGGATGTGTTCTATCGCTTTGGTGTTTGCAAGAAATGTGTTAGGTCGATAAAAAACTATTAGATCCAACAATCCAATGGCTTATCAATTTTTCAGCTTTTCCTGTCATTCAATCGAATATTCAAGTAGCTTAAGTGTTGTTACCATGAACATGACTTGTTTTGTTCATCAACAATAAAATTCAAAAACGTCGATGGAAGTGCAACACAAACGTCATTTGTTTTCTTCCATAAACAATACCCCTCACCCACTAAAAGACAAGATGATGCCTACTAGTTGTCTGCCACAACTAATATGTCTTTGTTTTGTGTCCCTCAATTGTGCACACCGTGCGACGGTCGCGCACATAAAATAATGTGTGTGGTCGGTCGTAAGGTGCATCGCACACCAGAAAAAAGGAAGCAAGGCCGACAAGGTTGCCCCCGTTCTTTTCCCTAGCTCGAGGTGTTTTAAGCATAGCGAAAGTCATTTTTAATTCTAGACATTTGTTTCTTAATGAGACGGGGGGAGAGTGTGTGAGAGGGAGACTTCGGAAAGCAGAGAAACAATTAACATATAGAAATAATAGTGAGCATGTAAGTCACTTTCAACTCTCGACTTTTTTTTCTTAACGAAAGGAAAAGCATCAGAATGCGGAATTTAATATGGATTTGCGTCCGTGACTAAGGTTTCCTTTCAATCTTGTTGGCATGCTTCCATTTATAACCAGCTACCTCTCATCCATACACTTGACAAAAAAGTGTATAGTGCATCAACACATAGAGGAAATTTCTTGCAAGTAGTACATTGACATCAACACCTTTTTTTGGAAATTTCTTCTGACTAGCTAAATACTAGTAAAGTTGTTCTGAAACTACGTGGAAACTTCTATTAAATGAATTCATAAATCATAACATATGGTGTATTTCAAATCTATTTGACATAGATCTGTCTCAAAATGGACATGTGGTTTGATTTGTTGTGTAGTGTTCGAATTGTGCATGACCACAACAAAGGCTTGGTTGGCCTTACTGTCGTGCCAAGACCTTTGTTGTGCCAAGCAATGCTTGTACAACTGCTGAGAATTGAATGTGGAAGCTTTGATTGTATTACAAGAATACAACGTACAGCAGTACTAAGTACAAGCTGAGCAACAGCCTATGAACAGCTCAGCAACAGAAACCTGTCAGAGCCTGTCCCAAACTAGGCGCAACGTCTTGCTAGGCGTCCATCCTTTCAACAAGAGTCTTGGCGTGTCGACCGTCTTCCAGGTTGACAGTCCTTCAGGATGTCAAGAAACCTCCTCTCCACACTAGCAAAACTCTGCTAGAGTCGGTGGGTCGTCAGAAGGAACCTCTAACAATCTCCAGCAGTACCAGGATCTTAGTTTGGTACAGAGACCAAGTGGCTCGCAGACGTGTAGAGTGGTTGATGCTCATACAATGAAGTTGGAGAGACTGGAAAAGGTTCTTGGAGCCACAACTGGCGCTCCCTTTCTTACTGCTGGTCTGGCTGGAAGCGGTTCTGGCAGTCGAGGCTGCTTCACTGAAGGTGGCCGTCCCGGCGGTCCTAACCACTGATGCAATAATGTGTCCTCCAACATTGGAAGAGACGATGATGATGCAGTAAATCCTCTACGAGGACGTATGTGAGCTAGGCGACTATCTTGATGCATGTACAGTGGCTCACGCAAACCTCGTAGGCTTTGTACTCTCCAAGATTACCTCCTACGAGGCAGTTGCCAAGTTGTCCAACCTTGGAAATCACTTTAGTGAATTGGCCGAGGTAGTCCCACCTTTCTTGGACACGCCAAACCATTTGTACACGTCCAGGGCTTGAACATGTCCTTGAGGACTAAAAAAACCAGGAATATTCTAGCTTGTACAATGGAAAATAACCCATACGAAAATTCCCGGTGAATCACGGTAAAATCCCTAACTTCACGTGGACTCCTCCAAAAGTGAAACCGACTGCGCCGTGCTGAAGCCGAAATCCAGCGTAGTTATCGCCTCACTCCAACACTCTCCCTCGATAAGTGCATTGGTGAAGGTAGAAGGACTCCGCCACACTTGACATTTCTCAGTGGCAAAGAAATCCATAATTTCTTGATTGATCACTGAGTTTTCATGCCAGCAACAGATTCTGCTCCAACCCTGGAAGTCAAGAGATGCACTCCCCCTTCATTTCCTCTCATTGAGTGTGAAGGAGAGTTTTTTTTTAAACCAGAACTTTCTCAAAGGTTCTCCTTTTAGGAGAGATTTCTTTTTTTAATCTGTTTGAGGAAGCTTGGTTCTGCTCCCAACATTTTTCATGGCCGCCTGGTTTCTTTCCGGCAACGTCCGGCTGCACCTCAAGTGTCATGCTCTCAGCCAAAAATTCCAAGACCGTGTCTCTCACTGTTGGAGACCACAAATGAGCTGTCGAGGAGCTATTTACAAGGATCTGACGGACGAAAGTTTTTTGAAGCTCCTGTCCCGCTCCCTACTCGCCGGTGCAGTAGAAAAGGACGTCAAATCATTTCTTTCGAGCATTCCTGGTGTTGAAGCCGGTCGTCGCTCGCCCCTTGGTGTTCTGCTAGGTCCTCGTGAGTTCCTCCGAGAGCCTGCTTTTGTCCTCTGAGTTTGTAGTATTTCGATCCCCGTGACTTCGCGTCGAGAGGATTCTTGGTCATCAAGGTACTCAACGGCGAGGCCACTTTCTGCTTCGTCGGCTGTCTTTCTTTCACCGTTCAGATTTTTGCAGGTGAGAGCTTGCCGTCTTGTAGCGCCGCCGATTAGGTGCTTTCGTCCTGTAGTGTGAGCTGCTGCGCCAGCTCGCACTGAACTGCGAATTCGCAATTTGCGGTTAGGAGGAGCGAAGAGCCACTCGTCATAGCGAGCGAGCTATTTCGGTGACCAGCGCTCGCAAAAGCGAGCGCCATTCTCACGGCCGCCACTCTGCCGGAGCATGGCGTTCCGAACTGGCAACGCTGCATCGGCTTTTGTTTGTTCTCCTCCACGCGATCGGTGACAAGCGGCTGACGTCGGCATGCGATGTCCGACATCCACGTGGAACGCGAGTGGTCAAGGAATGTTTGTAAAACTTTCTCCGAAAAAATCTGCTGGTCCTCGAGTTTCGTAGAAACTTCTACAGCTGTTGTAGAAAGCTGATGTCAGGGATTTTAGAGAAACTCCTACTTCTCGCCACCCTAGAATCCCTCTTTCGGGTTCAAGAAACATTTTTCCAACACCACCGCCATGCTGAGAAATACCAGTGGTTTGTAGAGGAAAGTAGTAAAGTCAACGACCTTGTCGTCGACTGTCCTCTTCTCATAGTCAAAGTAGGAATTTTCCTTCCCACTACCAAAAAAAATTCCATGATCAGCAGAGTCACTCAGAGTGTCAGAGTTGTAGGTTGAAGCCAAGAGAGTCATTTCAGGGACCCCTGAAGTAGCTCTCGTGCTCCCCCTGTCTGTTGCATGGCCCAAAGTCACCTTGTTGTGCACCAAAATACACAATGCACCAATGGCAAGCTTGCCATTGACCACAGGTGATTTTCCAAAGCCGTTGTGTGCCTTGGATAAGGTGAATCCATTCCGTCGGCTGCCGCGATGATGTTGCATACATCTTAGAAAGGCGTGCTCTCCATGTTTATTTGTAGTAAGGAACGAGGAGCCGGGGTTCTTTAGAGCCGTTCAGCTCAGTTCCAGCCTTATCATGCCGTTAGAGCAGAGGTGTCCTTCACCAAAGGTTTCACCTTCACAGTTTTTGAAGGAGATCTGCTACGTGTTGCTGACAATGTGCGCTCCCTGCTTCAACAACTCTCCAAGCGATAAGAGGTTGAAAGAAATTCTAGGGATAAACAGCACGTTGCCAAAGCGCACTTGAGCTCCCTTGTACCCCGTCAGTGTCATCTTCCCTTTGCCTTTCACTAGCACACGACAATTGTTCGCTATAGTAACGTAGTCTTTTCTCACTGTACTGAAGGTGTTGGAGGCAGGATCTGTCAAACGTAACATGTGACATGCACCCACTGTCCAGGTACCACACATTTTTTTAGCAAACGTGCTTGGTTCTCAGAACTTTCGAGACATGGAATACAGATCCTAAGAAGTCAAACTGCTTCTTTTCCACTCTAATTGTCCCCTTCTGCCGAGTCTCCTCATCTTCTTCATCAGTGTCCTCCTCTCCACCATCCGAATCCTCTGATTGCTCCTCCTTGCTCTCTTGCTTCCTTGCACACTCATCCCTCAGCCGCTTCCTATAATAGAGCTTGATGTGTCCAGGTTGCTTATAGTACTGACACTTCCGCACAAGCTGAGGTTTGACATGCTTTTCATTAGAGTTTCCACAAGGTGTAGATGGCGATGTTTGATTCTGCTCAGGTGTAGTAGTTGAGTTCACGATGGAGTTGTTTGATGTCGGATAAGACAGGAGGGTAGTGCAAGCTACTGGGTATGTTGGATAGGAACAAAAACGTAACTTTTCCTTTGCAAGGTTGCGATTGCGCTCTTCTATCAACAACATCTTGTACACATATGCCTCTATCAATTCAGCCTCCTTCTTGAACTTGAACAAGTGTGTCACTTCCTCCCAACCGTCGGTCAATTTGTTAAGAAGGAAGGTCACAAAGACCGGCTCCAAAATAGGAGTGACAGTAACTGCGAGCTGGTCACGTAGTGACTTGGTTTTGTTGATGTAGTCTTCAATGCTTGTGAAGCTACTGAGCCTGATGTGGGAATGTTTTGCAAGGAGGTGAGACTTGAAGGTAGACCTTCCTGACATGTACGTTTGTAGCAGGTAGGACCATGCATGTTGAGCAGGTTCAGGCGATCCCTTAAATATTCTAATTGCCTGTTGGATGCGAGGTGTGAGTTGGTTATCCAGCACCATGTACGCAACCTTGGTGAAGTAGTTGAACTCTACCACCACTTGTGGTGATGACCCCAATGGTGGCGGCGAGTAGTGTCCATTGTAGAACTCCCATAGGCAATGAATGTGGGTGACCTGTTTGAACTTGTGCGCCCAGTGCGAGAAGTTCTCTCCGTCAAACTTGTCGACCTTGACCTTGTGTAGCTGCAAAGATGCCGCTGCTACAAGGACTGTGATCTCCAGACGTTGAAATGGGATTCGTTGACATGCCAATGGTTGGGTAGGCCCAGGATAGTGCTGCACTGCTAGAAACGTCTGACCTTTAGCCATTCCTGCATCTACTACAGGCTGAGCCCCGTGGGCTTGCGGCATAGGAGCCGGTTGAGCCTGTTGGTGTGATGCCAATGGTGGCATCCCTGGCATCCCTTGAGAATGCTCTAGGAACTGCTGCGGCACACCTCCGTTTGTAGTTACTCCAGGCTGCATCTGCTGGGAGAAAACTGGTTGCACAACTGGTGGAGGACTTTGATGAGGCACATGGGCAGATGATGCTTGTGACTATTGTTGCCACTACATCAACTGTAGTTGCTCTTGCAGTTGCTGTTGTTTCTGCATCATTTGTTGATGCATCTGCTGCTGCTGTTGTTTTAGTTATGCATTCTGTGCTCCTAAATCTGAACATGACTACAGCTTCTGTACTTCTGTACTGTAGCTGCTACGTATGTGATACTTGAGCAGCATGAGTGAGCTGCTCTTGCTGTCGAAGGACCTCTTAAGCTCCAAGCTGCTGCCTCAATGCCTCACGTTCTTTCTCTATAACTTGACGTGCCAATGCTTCTTGGTGTACCATCTGCTGCGCTTCCTCAGCCAAACGTTGCGCTTCTGTTGCTTGCAATTGTGCGTGATATGTGACATGGCATCTCTGCTCTTGACCCATGCATAAACCATGCAAGAGAGACTGATTGTGAAGCGAATGATAACCCTCCCTTGGATGCTGAGGCTCCATGTCACCCATAGAACCTCTCAGTCTTGTGCCTTGTGCATAATTTGTGATCTGTGTAGCACTCCACTCTCTGATGTTGACATGTGAATGTGGAACACTCTTCCACCAACACTTACCTGTAGCTACTGTGCTTGCTAGTAGCACGGGCCTGATTGCTCTCATACCATGTTGGAATTATGTACGACCATAGCAAAGGCTTGGTTGGCCGTGTTGTCGTGCTAGGACCTTTGTTGTGCCAAGCAATGATTGTACAACTGCTGAGAATTGAATGCAAAAGCTGTGATTATATTACAAGAATACAACGAACAGCAATACTAAACACAAGCTCAGCAACAGCCTATGAACAGCTCAACAACAGAAACTTGACAGAGCCTGGCCCAAATTAGGCGCAACGCCTTGCTAGGCGTCCAGCCTTTCAACAAGAGTCTTGGCGTGTCGACCGTCTTCCAGGCTGACAGGCCTTCAGGATGTCAAGAAACCTCTTCTCCACGCTAGTAGAATCCTGCTAGAGTCGGTTGATCGTCAGAGGAAACCTCCAGGAATATCCAACAACACCGGGTTCTGAGTCTGGTACAGAGACCAAGTGGCTCGCAGACATGTACAGTGGTTGATGTTGATACAATGGAGTTGGAGAGACTAGAAAAGATTATTAGGGCCACAACTGGTACTCCTTTCTATACTGCTGGTCTGGCTGGAAGCGGTTCCGGCAGTCCTGGTTGCTTCACTGAAGGTGGTGGTCCCGGCGGTCCCAACCGTTGATGTTGTAATGTGTCATCCAATAATGGAAGAGACGATGATGATGTAGGTAATCTTCCACGAGGACATATGTGAGCTAGGCGACTGTCTTGATGCCTGCACAGTGGCTCACGTAAACCTTGTAGGCTTCGTACTCTCCAAGATTATCTCGTATGAGGAAGTTGCAAAGTTGTCGAACCTTGGAAATCACTTCAGTGAGTTGGCCAAGGTAGTCCAACCTTTCTTGGATACGCCAAACCATTTGTACATGTCCAAGGCTTGAACATGCCCTTGAGGACTAAGAAACCAGGAATATTCTAGTTTGTACAGTGGAAAATTCTCCATAAAACAATTCCCGATGAATCACGGTATAATCCGTAACTTCACGTGGACTCTTTCAAAAGTAAAACCGACTGTGCCATACTGAAGCCGAAATCCAGCCCAGTTATCTTCTCACGCCAACATGTAGTAGTGAACCACTTCTGTTGCCGAAGTGAATATTTTGACAAACTTGTGTACAGGTGGCACTGCGAAGACATTTTATTTCTATTTGCTATTTAGGTTGACCGGTAAAGACATGCACGTTCTACAACCATTTAGAGGAAAGTGTCGGTGGACATGAAAGGAGATCCTTTTTGTTGAATTTACAGGACTTGTTCTGTTAACAGCTTCGAATTGTTGTGTGATTCAAAACATCCGACCACCTCCGGTTGTCGAGCAACCGTCAGACGAGGTTGGGTGTGATGTCATCATAGTTTGTTCTTTAAGTTGTGGTTACGCAGGAAAGAGAAGTTGTTCCCATGTAGCCGATCGGGTAAGCCGGATGTTATTCAATTGAGACATCGAACGATCAAGGACTGATCGATGTTCTGAAAAGAGAACTATTGCTTAATCTCTACATTTAGACCTCTTCTCTCTTCGAAACATTTATGGGTAACTACAACAGAACGGAACAATCATTTGAGAAATTGATTAAATCTTTCAATCCTTGTCTGTTTCACCACACGTGGAAACCTTTTTATGAAGTACTCTATACCTTGCTTAAAACTCAAAAGTCATGAAATCAATTTAATGACTCTGAGCAACCGACCACATGATAGACGTGCTTCCATGGATCGGAAAGTTTTCACAGAACGAAACCCTTAGTGTCGATAAGATAGATCTGATGTCGCTTGTCTTATAGGACTGAGGAGGAAGCTTCCTAGGTACGAACCTTGGTGAATTCATTAGTGTATTTCTTAAGCGTGATTTGCACCAACCTTGAGTTCACTCACTCGTACATTTGCTTTATACATTGTTTTCCAATCGGTTAGGGGAGGGGAGTCAGGCACTAGCCGATGTCCATCGAGACATCGTCGTCACTCTCTCACGCACAGCCACCCAATCCCCCAATACGGGAAAAAAGTGTACAGGCCGAATGTATGAGTGAGTGTATAGGTTGATGTATGCTCGCGAGCAAAAAAAAATACACAAGTGACTGCGAAAAGATCAACAAACAGGAATGCTTGCCGTTCAGAACGTCCATGTGGCAAATCAGACTTTTCCACTTTCAAGCTTTTTGTACCCATGTGTTCGGTTTACGACTTCTTGCGTAAGTCAATTTGCGTGCAATCACCTGATTTGAATTGATTAAAACAAAACCTCAAGAACAGTAATCGATTGTCGCGAGGAAGCAAGGGAAATTACACGGCTGGGTGTGAATATTACGTTCCGTGCACCGCGTGTTCCTGTTCTTGAAAGGGCTCGTACCTGGCATGACCTTTCTGTACCAAACTATGCCATCCATAAATTACAACAATGAACTACGTTAGTCATTATTGAGCTGGAAAAATTTTTGATTTGAAAAATATTTGAACCTATCTCTTAACATGTTTTCCTCCACCAAACTCCAAACTTAAAACTATAATTCTACCATACTCAACATGTAAGCCAGCATAATTGTGTTGTTTCGAAAAAGAAATAAATACATAGTTGTATTTGTTTGATACATATATTTTTTAGATTACAATACACTACCCCGTACACTTGCCTTACATACTAATTCCGTCCCCCTCTAGCCCAAAAATCCACGTCATTGACTTTGCACGCACACAAAAGAACGTATAGCTAGTTTATTACATAGCTGTAGATATTGATTTTTTAACACATAAGTTTACAAACTGTAGTACACTATCCCATACAGTTGCTTCATACTATTTTTACACCACATCGTCCTAAGTCCCATTACTATTATGTCAGAATGAATCTATGGAGCATGTAGCATACCATAGTACACAAGTGTATGTAATTCATTCACAGGTGTATGCGGTAGTGATACACTACCCCATACACTTGCCTCATACACTTTTTCCACCTCCCCCCCTCCCTCTCCTCCCCTCCTTGTCGGTGGTCACTGGCACGAAGGAAGACTTGTATCTACACAATATAAATTTGTATTTATATGATACATTCAACACCCGAACAGTGATACACTACCCCATACACTTTTCCCACCTCCCTCCCCTCCCCTTCCCTCCCTGTCAGTCATCACTCACACCAAGGAAGACTTCCACCCACACATTACACATGTGTATCAAAATGATACACTCACCACCCAGACAATGATACACTACCCCATACACTCGTCCCATACACTTTCCCCACGTCTTCTCCCCCCTATCCTGCCCTCCTTGTCAGTGATCACTCGCACCAAGGAAGACTTCCACCTACACAATACACATGTGTATCAATATGATATACTCACCACCCAGACAGTGATAAACCACCCCACACACTCGCCCCATACACTTTTCCTACCTCTCCCTCCCCCCCTTTCTCCTCCCCTCCTTGTCATTGATCACTCACACGAAGGAAGTCTTCCACCTACAAAATACACATGTGTGTCAACATGAGAGGTATGGTTAATCATGTCTCTTTTATACACTACGTGATCTGTGTATACTAAACGTACGATGTTGTAACTTCCTCGAAGCTTTCACAAGTGTGTACACCTCTTTTTACACTCTTAGACAAGTGAATGACTAACGTTTTTTTTAACTTCATATTTTTTCACGCTTCCTTAAATGTGATCCTTCTAATTTCTATTCACATATGCTTGAGTTGATTTTAAATGGACTACTTCGATACCTTATTGTAATATTGGTCCACGCCTACGCCTCTATCCCTGCGCCTCCATGCCTGTGCCTTCTCGCCTACGCCTCTACGCCTGTGCCTACGTGTCTGCGCCTCCGCGCTTGTGCTTTCGCGCCTGTGCCTCCGCAACTATGTCACCTTGTCTGCAACTCTACATATGCGCCTCTGCGCCTGCGCCTTCACTCCTACACCTCTGTACCTTTGCCTCTGAGCTCCTACCATCACACGTTCTCCATTGTATCTGGGTCGCTGTGCCTGCGCCACTGCGCCAATGCCACCGCGCTTGTGCCTCTAGGTCTACGCTTCTATGCCTGTGCCTTTGTGCCTACGACTCCGCGCCTGTGACTCTGTGCTTGCGCCCCCGCTCCTATGCCTCCGCTCCTATGCCTCCACATCTACACCTCTGTGGGTGTGCCTCCATGCCTACGTCTCCGCTTCTACGCCTCTGTGCCTGTGCCACTGTCCCTGTACCTCTGATCCTGCACCTTCATGCCTACGCATCTATGCCTACGCCTCTGTGCCTCCACCTCCACACATGCGCCTCCGCGCCTGCGCCTCTCAGCCTACGCCTCCATGCCTTTGTGTCTACGCCTGCGCCCCTACGCCTATGCATCTGTGCTTGTGCCATCTGCGGTTGCACCACCACACTTGCACTACCTTTCCTGTACCTCCACACCTACGCCTCTGCACTTGCGCCTCCTTGCCTGTGCCACTCCGCTTACAGTTCTACACCTACGCCTCCGTACCTGCACCTCCCTCCCTATCCCTCCGCGCCTGTGTCGTCCCACCCTTCTCTCTACGCTTGCGCTATTGCGCCACTACGCCTGCACCTCTGCACATATGCCTCCACGCGTCTACCTTCACACCTGTGCCACTTGGCCTACGCCTCTACACTTACGCCTCCACGCTTGTGCCTCCGCACATGCGCTTCTATGCATATGCCTGCCCCAGCATCCCTCGGCCTCCACACGTGCGCCATTACGATTATGCCACCGTGCCTCCTTCATCGCACCTAAGCCACCTCTCATGCACCTCCGTTTCTATGCCTCTACGCCTACCCCTCCGCACCTGCGCCTCTGCACCTGGCCCTCTGCACCTATTCCTATACGCCAGTGCTACTGCACCACCACACCTACGCCTCAGCGCCTGCACCTCTACACCTACACCTCCGTGTCTACGCCTCTGCATCGGTGACCTCGCCTCTTCGTCCTTGCTATTGTGACTCCACGCCAACTCCACCACACATGTGCCTTAACACCTTTGCCTCCATCCCTACGCATGCGCCTCAGTGCCTACACATAGGTGCCTACGCATAGGCGCCTTTGCCTTAGCCCCTGTGCCGCTGTACCTTCTTCTTTGCGCCTGCGCCTTATTGCTTGTACCTCTATGCCAGCACCATCACGTCTGCACCTTTGCGCCTGCGCCTCCACGCCTCTGCCTCCACGCCTGTGCCTCAGATTCTGCACATCCATGCCTGTCTTTGGGCCTAGGCCTCCGCGCATGCACCTCTGCGCATGCCCTTCCGCGCTTTTGCTTTTGGACTTGAACCTTTGCGCCTACGCCTCGGCCGCTATGCCTTCATGCCTGCACCGCAACGACAATGCCACCTTTCCTGTGCCTCTACATCTAAGCCTCCGCAACAACACCTTTGTGCCTGCGCCACTGCACTTACGCTTCCGCACCTACGCCTGTATGAATTATATACAAATGTTTCTCAATAATTTAGTAATTCAAAATCAAATTATTGGTTGAAAGGTCGTCGTTAGCACAATCTATCACTACACCTTTCACGTCAGGTGGACATTCAATATGGACGAGATAGACCGGCGGATCAAAATGATTGTGATTGACAACCGTCACATATTCTTTAAGTTGTTTTTCTGAGGAGTTGCTCGTCCTTCCTATCTGTGCTTTACGTCTCCGTATGGCGTGGTGACTGTTCAGGACGTCGCCTCGGACAAGCTTTCCCATTAGCCAGATAATCCTGTTTCTGGCGTTGTCCTCATGCGAGGTGGGCCGCTGAAAGGATACTAAATTTCAAGCCTATCTGCTTCTTGACCCATCGGAAGCTCAAAGCTGATTGCGCAGAATGGTTGGACGGTCATTGTCATGCCCAGGCGATTCTGGCCATTCACGCTTTCTAAATTTGGCAACCGTTTCTTTATGGTTTATTGGCGGAGCTCGAACCGAGATTTTGACCATGAAGGTTCTTCTTAATCATGTGTTTTTGATGATCATCTGCCGCAGTTAACATGCTTTGAACATAATGCATGATTGTTTGGTTGCAATACAACATCGCCTCTTGAAATCTCATTGTTTGGACGGCCTACGAGGTCAGAGTTTTACGTCAGGTCCGAGCTTGGCGCTGACACGATTCACCGGCGGATCAATCCTATGGTCATTGCAGACTGTCAAATTTATGAGAGGTAGACTTCTAAAATAGGCGCTTGCCATGGCCGGATGTCAATATTGTCCCAATATATGTTGACGAGTGGTCAGGTCATCGCCTCAGACAAGTTTGCCCAAAAATATGGAGGGACCCAATCCTCCTCTTGAGGATTTTAATTCTTTTGGTGGATCATGTACCTAATTTGTCAGGTCATGGCTTGCATATTGCTTGGCATGTGCATCCACCTCCCTCCAGCTGTTTTGTGAGCTGTGCAGGTAGATGTTGCCACTGGATGCACCATAAGGGACAGACGAGATAAGTTCTTGCCATGGCCCTGACACGTCTGATCCAGCCGTGGCCGTGGAAGGCCAAGTCATTTCCCTACAAGACACGCCTGCATAGTCGGAAGGACGTGTTTGTCCAATGCAATAGCCTACTAAGAAAGGTAGCCCATTTACCGCTGACACGCACTATTTTCACCGGATATCCAGTCACTTTCTACTTCTTCAAAAACATTTTTTATACGTGCAAAATTCTGTTGGCGACTTAATTCCCCCTCTGTTGAAAGGGAATCTACCAAGCCCCACTACCACGGGGCCTGGGAGAGGCCCGGACCTTAATAAAACCCAAAACTACTTAATGTTAAGAGGGTGTTTTTTTTAATAAATATTAAACGATTTCGAGAGATGTTTTGGGATGAGGTGAAAATACAAAACTGGATAATTGGCCATAGAATCCTGTCTTGTGCTTTGTCCTCAAGGAGGTGATGGGTCGCCAAGAGGCCACTAGCATTCGAGCCTAATTGATCCGAGAAAAAAGCAAAAATAGCACCCTTTAAAATTAGTACCCAAAAATGGCATCCCACCAAAGCGAGCACGCAAATCTGATGCCCCCCCAAAGTGAGCATGCAGACATGGAGCCACTCCAAAGCGAGCACGCAATGATTCCCCCACTCCAAGGACAGCAGACAAAATGGCACCGGGCAAAAATGACCCCACGCTAAGTAGCACGCAAAAATACCACTCTTTGTAGGCAATGCCATGTCATCAACTAGATTTCGCGGTTAATAAGGGGCCTATTTGTGTTTTGATATACGTTCTCTCTATATTAAAATTTTACTTTCCTTCTGAAGCCAAAACGACGATGGTGATGATCGCTTGCAAAATAGGACCCTAAAAGATCCACTCGCCCCTTCTCTTAATCCCTTGTTTTGAAGCCGGTTGGCCCTTTGTTTTCCTCTTGTCAAAGGCGATCGGCCCTCTTTTAAAGATTTCTACTATGAGGGGCCAATTGGCTTCGACACAAGATAAAAAGGGGATGGGGAGGGGGTTCCGTCGATGCAAGGGAAAAAAAGGGCCAACCGGCTTCGAATTGTGGGAGAAAAGAAAAAAATCTTGAATGGATTTTTCTCCAAATGAAGGCAATTGTTTTCAAAGAGGGAATGCCAATCACGAAGTAAACAGGCCCCCGATAGATCCTGATTTTGGTTGATGGCATGGCATCGACAACGGGGGAGGTGCTATTTTTGCGTGCTACTTAGCGGGGGGGCATTTTGGCTAGGTGACATTTTTATGTGCTATTGTGGGAGGTGGGGCATCATTGCATGCTTGCTTTGGAGGAGTGCCATCTTTGAGTGCTTCCTTTGAGGGGATGCCATATTTGTGTCCTTGCTTTGAGGGGTGCAATTTTTGCATGCTACTTTCAAAAGGGCACCATTTTTGCGTTTTTTACTCTAACTGATCCTAGACCCATTGGTATCTCAATGACGTGTTCCGAAATCGATTTATCGTGACGTATGTCAAGCAGGAGGCGGATCGGTTGGTCGACCGAACCCAAGTCGATGGCTTGTTTCTGGCGCTCCAGGTTTGGTTATTGTGGTTCCACGATGAAGTTTGTGACTGCAACAATGTATCGATGCACGCCATTCATTTTTTACATATTCAGGATGAAATACATCTCAAACATGTAAGGGTGCATTTGCATTCTCGTTTTGCCATTTGACTTTTAAGAAGTTTGAGCGATTTCTACTCAAACCGACAAACAAGTTGATCGCTCGAGTCGCATCCACCGCAGCGCCATCGTTGCTCATGCAAGCGCTTCTGCCTACACTCGCTGATAGTTGTTGTCCATGCCACACATCGTCACTTACCTCGGTTGGCTCAACAATATTTCTCTTATCTTCGGCGCCATGGAAGCCGCATCTACGAAGGCTCGTGGCAAAGTTTTACATTCTGCAACGTCCGATGACCCTGCATGGGGTCTTGTACAGCCATTCGACTCACCTGTCGCATCTTCCTCTACTGCATTCGCTGACCGTACCCACATCATCTATTCCACTCAATTTCTTGGGCCTCGCCGTCGGGAGGATGAGCGGCTGTCCCCTGTGCACAGCAGTGGCTCAGACAACACCTACAAGGAGCTGCCGCTTATTGGAAATAATAACTCAGCCATTGCCTGTGGGGAGTATTGTCCCATCCCCCCTCTTGGCAATTGCTACTACAGAAAAAGCATCACGTCGATGCCCGACTTCCGTCCGCCACCACCACATGTGCCAGGTACTGTCATTGCCAGGCCCGTGCTGTGAACAGTGCATGTAGCGCATGCACCATCTTCAGAGGCTCCCATGGCTTCGGAGGCACCCGTCTCCTCATCCCCTTCTTGTAGCGATCTTTCAAAGCCTACAGCTCTGCCAAATAGCTTCTGGAACTTGGACCACGACAACATCCTAATAAACCTTGCCCTTGACCACTCGCCCAACTTCCGCAACTTGAGTGGCTTCTTCACTAAACTATACGATCATTTCCGGCCCAAGGTGAGCACCACTGGATGAATAGCTCTCGCTGGTGCAGATACGCTCATGCATGAACAACCTCATTAACACGTGGAAGCTCATCTACACCATTGCTAGACAGAGTAGTGGACCACTGAACCGGAGGACATGGCGGCTTGAGCTATCCAACGTCGCATGGGCGGACATCAAGAAAACTCACCCTGAGCAGGCCAGGCTAGAGGGTAAGTGCTTCCCATGGTACGACATGGAAACTAAGCTTTGGAGCTTAGACAAAGCATGTGGTGATGTAGTCATTACATCCGACCAAGGTGCAGCTTTGGATGAAGAGTGCATGGAGGTTGAGGATCTAGCCAAGGGTGTGAAGCGCAAGAGTGGACTGGACAGACAGTTGGAGAAGGCGGAGAAGATAATTAAAGCTGCTGCTAAGGTTGAGTGTGTTATCAAGGACGATGGGCCACGAACCACGTATGGACAGGCAGTCACCATCAGTGACAACATGACTGACATGTCACTTGAACGCAAGCTTGTGCTTTTGCATGCCATGAAGAAGGATATGCTAGTTTGTGAGGATTTTGTGTACTCGTAGGGTGAACTGTGTGCATCTGTGATGCAGTCAATCTTGGACAGTTCCGAGCCAGTGCCAAGCTACAGTGGTGAGACCATGCAACATCAAGCCGCGGGTCATGCAACTCGCAGAAATATGACTACACATGTATCTCTCCATCCTAGGACTGAACAGCCAGGTTTGGTTGTAGCTGAATCATTGGATGAAGAAGATGTGGAGGAGAGTGAGAACATGTAGTTCATTTGCCAAGTGCTAAGTATTCTTTGTACTCACACTCTGTGTGGCGTCTACCTCATCCCTCCAAATGATGTAATCCTCCCACATGGCATTTGCAATCCCATTTTTCATGGACCGTATCCTCATTTCCCCATGTCACCTTGAGTCCTGTCGAACCTGCGGTTTTCGGCTTGCGGTCATGGGAGGGATGTCCGTGTCAAAAACGTCTTCGTCATCTTGGTCATGTTGTTGGCGTGTAAGTATCATGTTATGCATGACTAAGAAAGACATGATGAGATGTGGCTGAAACGACATGTCGTAGTGTGGCATCCCTTGTGGAATTTGAAACCGCTGTTTCAAAACACCCAAAGCCCGCTCGATCATGGAGTGCGCAGAAGTATGTCTCCTGTTAAACAATTTTTTCACATCCTATGGCTCACTTGTGCCATTGACAAACTTGTTTAGGTGATATCAACTGCATTTGTAAGGCGTCAATAATCCTTACTCCTCTGGAAACCCCTCATCCGCCAACAAAAATGTTTTGGCTGGAAGTCGCAATCCCCAACGCAATGAATCTCTGAAAATACGACTGTCCTGTGCAGAGCCCTCCCAGCCGGTACCAACATATGTGAACTTCAAATCAGCATCGCATGTAGCCAGCAAATTCCGTGAAATTTGTTGGTGCCTATCAATAAAAGCACCCCTTCTTAACTGGCACACAACCACTGGAACATGCGTACATTCTATTGCACCAAATCAATTTGCAAACTACAACATGTAGTCGTGTCTGCCTCTCCATGTAGTGCAAGAAGGTTCACTTGCACTTGCTTTTCAAATGACTGTTGGAGCAATGTTATTGACAGCCAAAACCACCTGAAAAATAACACAAAAAATGGTTGCTGCTCCAAATTGGGAATTCTCGGTGATTTCACGCACTGACAGTGCATGACACACATTGCAGCCATATGAACAACTTCTCCTCCACGCACAGTTGTGTGTCCATCAATGATGTACGATGACAAAGTTCATGCACGATAGAATCGCATGTCTCCCGCATCATCTGTGTTGTGTGAAAGATGTGCAAAGGATGTCCAAGGCTGATTTCAGTCAACCATGGTAGCCCTCAAAATTCACCATCATGCATGGGGCGTCTGAAGATGCGTGTTAGTAAACGACGGAGGACGTCAAGGACAAGGTGTAAAAGAAACCGCTGTAGACGGCGGTGGATACTTGTAATACGTCTGATGATTTCCACACATGCTGCATAGCACTAAGGGATTTGCACATCCATGGCAAACAAGCATGTGCAACGCCGTAGTTCATCATCCCTTTACGAGGGACGGTCAAATCGATGCACTACATGCGACGCGAGAGATGTTGCGGCACCAGCTGTTATGAGACCGTCGGTGCTGGGTTAAAATTAACGCTGGCATAGAGCCATTGAAACAATATCATGCACGTATGACATGTTTCAATATATAAATCATATAAATAGAGGGGGAAATCCTGTTGTGAGCCCACAACAAAAACGTCTTACAACTTATCGTGATCAGGCAGAAAACTGGCTCGGACAGATCGATCACAATATTTTGATTTTGGAACGCGGCATAAACCTGGTTATGTTGTTCAAAGTTGTAAGCCAACATGAACGGCAAGACGGTCACGTTGACGAGCGGGCGATTCTGGCCGTCCACGATTTTGGGTTACGTAGTAACCATTGTCATCAAACTTTAGAAAAAGTTGGAAATGAAATTTTGGCATGGTTTCCTGTTTTTTAAGAAGGCAGTGTGAGCGCGCGCGCGCGTGCGCACATGTGTGTGTGTGTGTGTGTGTGTGTGTGTGTGTGTGTGTGTGTATGTGTGTGTGTGT